>JAIGNY010001254.1:0-2500 GCA_020152595.1 Chiridota heheva | reverse complement strand
TAGTCAGTGCAATACATCAAAGAGGCAAAAAAGATGGCGTGAAAATCTCCAGAACCAGCGATAGGGGTGCAGTAGGGTAAAAAAAATCCAAAATCAATGATGCGGTTAACCTTAAATACAATCAAAAACCTGAAGAAAAGCCGCCAGCACTGATATAATTCTTGAAAAAGCGTGTGGAATGCGCTGACCTAAAAAGTCAAGATATGCAAATAATAAAAAGTCTACAATGGTATAGAGCAGACAGTGCAAGGTAGGCCTGGTGTAACACATCAGAACACAAGCTATAATTAAAGGCCCCATCCTGAAGAGAGCAAACGTTGAAAGTGTGAAGATAGTGTGGAAGCTCTCCTCAGGACAGGGATTTTGCACTTTTTTTGTTAATTTATATCATTGTAAAATGGTAATGTAATTATTTTGTCTTCATATATTTCATGTTGTAAAGTCATGGCGATCAAGTTTTACTTATGACTTGATTACGTTTATGATAAGTCGTAAGTTAAAATTAAGGTGAAAGAAACATAAATACAAAAGTGATAAAAAAGTGCGCCAGCCAGTCAATTAGTGAAAAACGGTATAAAAAAAGACGTAAAAAGTGCGCCATAATCCCAGTCCGCCCAGTGAAATTAATAACGACATAAAAACGACGCAAAAGTGCGCCAGAACCCCAGTCCGCCTAGTGAAAAACAAACGACATAAAAAGTGCGCCAGTACCTCAGTCCATGGCTGATTGGTGAAAACTAAAGACGTAAAAGTGCGCTAGAAGCCCCAGCCCAATTAATTAAAATAAAAACGACGCAAAGTGGCACAGAACCCCGGGCCCTTTTTGTATATATTCAGTTCAGATAAACAGTACCTCAATTCAGGATAACTCCATTGATATGTTTGAAAACACCTGAAAACTTTTCTCTCTTGAGAAATACTTGCAAGCACCAGTTTTGTGTTCATCTCTTTTAGTTCCATCTGTTTACCTTGTAATAAAATCATTTGTGATGAATTTCTTGTTTTGCAAAGGGCAGAGAACCTTGAGATTCTGCGCTATATGAGCACCAGGAAATAAGTAAGTGCATGACTTTATTTTTATTATAATACATACAAATATTTTGTCCTTCACTCTAGGCCATTGTTCAGAAAAAGATAATGAATGTTGATGGTAAAGGAGTTAAATCAACCATGATACATTTTGAGTTATCATCAACTGTGAAATTTTTCTTTCTGTTTTAACCGATCTATAAAGTATTTGACATGAGTGGGTTGTAACTGGTGTTTGTAATACATCCACGCTCATCATGAAAAATTTATTTTCAACCTGGAGACTGGTAGGTGAGTTTAACTAGATAGCTCGTACTTTTAAAGTATTTTGACTTTGCTGAATATGCAGAGAAATGAATTTGCAGAAGCACTGAAAGTTATTTGATTGTATCCAGACCCGGATGACAGGGTGGACTGGAGCTGGTTTTGCTGTGTATTTACGGACCCTCAAAAAATTAAACAGTTAAACTTGTTATGTTGATAAACATACTGTAGGATACGCGTGTTGGAACATATGAATAGAAACGAAAAATTGATGCTAGCAATGTCAAAATCCAATATGTCAATATATATATAGATAGCAGAGATATATATATATATATATATATATATATATATATATATATATATATATATATATATATATATATATATATATATATATATATATATATATATATATATATTATATATATATATATATATATATATATATATATATATATATATATATATATATATATATATATATTTTTTTTATATATATATATATATATATATATATATATATATATATATATATATATATATATATATATATATATATATATATATATACATAAGTAGAAATGATGACACCTCAGGTAGAACCATTTTGAGGAGACACTTCCAGGAGGACCCTTTTATGACACTTCAGGAGTGACGTCATATTTTGACGTCAGCATGACGTCAGTGATCCCCAAAGCGACATGACGTCATCCTGGGAGGTAGAAACAGATCAATGACGTCATACAGGCCTAGAAAGAAGGTTAAACACTGGGGTTGAAGTGTTGAATAGTCATACGCTGACGTCACATGGCAACAGAAGGCATTTCGAGAGAAAGGGATTGTTAAGGAAAACAAATGGCCGGGGAGAGTATACTTATATAAATAGTGTATGCAAAGCAAATCAGAACCATTTGCGACTGAACCAGGAACAATCAAAGAGTTTGATCGTGTACAATAAACGTCATGAGCATTCCATCAGCTATTGAACCGGTATTAAAAGCTTACTGGAACAAGTCTTCTTAGATCTTGCTCTTCAAGAGGCAAAACGATTTTGAAACGGGATTGTGCCGGTTGTGAGACTGAAGGTAATAATCAGAAGGATCATACATGCATCACAAGAGAAATTGACAGGGGACAGATAGAACAGGCTTTAAACAATGCTCCAGTACCGAATTGGTGAGAAGTGTGTTTTACAGAGCTGCCA
>JAIGNY010001257.1:772500-978974 GCA_020152595.1 Chiridota heheva | reverse complement strand
ATCAAACTATGTAAATAATCATATATGTTGTGTTCTTATATCGTCCCTTTTTTCGCGTGGTGATGATTGTCATTTGTGTAGTCACGAATGTCAAAATTGAAATTATTAATTCCGCATACTGACAAATGTTCGGAGAATTTTGAAGCTTGATGAAATAAAAGTTGATAAATGTATTATTTAGCTTTATATATCATTGGAAAGAGCATATGCTAATCTCTTAGCAATTTTACTTACAATAAAGATATTTTAGGCAAAATTTTATTTCATGAAGCTTCAATGACATTTTTTAGTACGCAGAAATAATTATTCAGTATTTTGCACCAATTTTCGTTTCACCTAAATTAGACATTTGTCAGTATGCGGAAAAACAAATGATATGTTGGGACCGAAAAGCCATTGGTTGAGACAAGCTGATTGAAAAATTATATCTTATTTAGCAAATTATCTTGAGTTTGTTGTTTACGATTGCGCCAGGTGTCTCGGAGGTTAGGCAGATTGAGACGTGCCTGAATAGGAGGAATTTAGTTACTTGTATTGAATTTTTAGTCCAGATTTTCTAAATCAAGTTTCATGCCATCTTTTTTATAACCTTATTGCATTGTCACAAGCAGAGGCGGGTGACACAGGTAGCACATGCCCCCTTCCCTTCCCCTCCTCCATCCCCATGTTGCTTAAAAGTGCTTTTTTTTTCAGAGAGAAAAGGGTTATTTTCCAGTGGACAGGTGGAAGACGTGCCCTTCTCAGAGAAGACAAGTGCCCTTTTTTTTAACGAAATACACATATAGACTAAAATTGTGAAATTTGGCGGGTCTCGTGCGTATACTGTAAAATTAATTTCTTATTTCTCCTAAAGACAAAGTTGAGGGCCAAACAGCTCTCGTTGGTCTTGTTTTCCTATTGAAAAAAAGCATTTACATCTGCCTACCTTTATTTTCCTCTCTTTAGAAAAGGACCCTAAATTAGCGATTTAAAATAGGACCTAGCGGCGAGCCACCCAAAGTATAGTAGGTCCCAGGTATAGAACGTTTGATGTGTGCCCTGGCTCTTGCCCTCCTACCTTTTTCAAGTTCAAAAAGTCTCTGGCACATAGATGAAGCTTTAGTATTCTTTGTATTAAAGAAAAAAAAAGATAATTTAAGGGGGCAAGGGGATCCTTACTTATTTGTATCTTTTGTGTATTGATTTTTTGCATCTTTAGTGCGGATTTTGTTCCCCCCCCCCCATCCCTTTTTTTCTTTCCCCGCCGGTATGCAAATTCCGCTCATGGTCTTATTATAAATGGTATCGAAGAAAGTAACACAAAATTTGCTTGTGCAAGTTACCCATTTTTCAGTAGTGGGGCATCTTTAAATTGTGGTCTGAAGAAAAAAATGTGAGCCCTTGGTTGACTTGCTTAAGACTTTTTAGTGTGAATATTGAGCTATCTTTTCTAGCCTAGCAAATACTGATATACCGGGATAACGTAACACTATAGGCCTGTACACTTTGCCGTTGCATGGCGTAAGGTTAAAACAATGGCCCCAAATTCCACTTTTTGTGTTAGGACGACATAGGTATTAACCGATGACTTAGTATTACCTAGAATACCAAAAGTTACATAACATACTAAGACAATAAAATAATCGACGGGACAGTTTTTTAAATAAAGTGTTTTTAATCAATCGTTATTGTTACAGTCATTGGGGGGAAACTTAATTTTAGGCATATTCTCCGTTCGCGTAGAGCCAGTCCTTCAAATTTGATCTTATCTGCACATGGTGGGATGTGCTGCATATTCATATACCCAAATAATTTACATATAAAACATTACTTACCCTATTTGGTAAATATTGTTTTACATATAAAACCTTATTTACCATATTTGCTAAATAATTATTTCACACTTGGTGAAATTATTTACCAAATATGGTAAATGATTGTTTGCTAAATAATTATTAGTTAAATATTTTTGTTACGCTTGCCGATGTCGTCAAGTGTAAAACATTTATTTAATAAATAATTTTCAGCAAATATCTAATTAGCAAATCGTTATCTAGCGAATCATATAGCAAATAACTATCAAATTATTTACCAAATAAGGTAAATATTCTACATATAAAACATTATTTGGCATATTTGTTAAATTATTTATTTACACTCGCCAAGTGTAAAAACATATTTAACAAATAATTATTTATCAAAAAATTATATAACAAATGAATTACTTGTTAAATAATGAATTATTTGTTAAATAATGACATATTTATCAAAAAATGAATTTCTTGTCAAATAATTTTTTGATAGATAACTATTTGTTAAATAATGAGTTATTTGTTAAATAATTATTTGTTAGATAATTATTTATTAAATAATGAATTATTCGATATATATAATGACTTATTTGATGAATAATGAATTATAGATCAAATATTACTTGTTAGATGATTATTTGTCAAATAATGAATTATTTGTTAAATAATTAATTGTTAAATTATTATTTGACAGATAATGAAATATTTTGTAGATAATGAACTATATGTTAAATAATCAATTGGTATGTTGAAAATGAAGTATTTGTCAAATAATCAATTATTTGTTAAATAATCAATTATTTGATTATTTGCTAAATAATAAAATATAACATAAATAAAAGTCATTCAGCTCTTATTTATTTGCATAATTTTTTTAAATCTTTGAAATTATATACAAATAATAAGCTATTATATCAGTTATATGCATATAAATCAATTATATGCATATAACGATTTGAGGGGGAAATTATATGCATATAAATAAAACCATGAATTTATTATTGATATATAAGTGGCTTATCTTTCAATAATTGTTACCAAATAATGTGTGAAACTTGAATATTATTTAAGAATGATAATATTTAATATTTGGTCAAATAATGTTTCTTTTCAATTATTTTACAAATAATGTTCTTATTCGGCAAATAATTAGTGCAAATATTTTTTTTCCACTTGGCGCCCCATTAAATATAGGTCGAAATCCTAAGTTAAGTTTAACCGAATATTTAACGAAAATTTGAACGAAATTGTCAATTCCGAGCAGTCTCATTGACTCAAACTGTCATATCAAAAGAAATCAATCATATGTTCAATTAAATCATACATATGTTTAATTTCTTTTGATATGACGATTTGGGGCATTCTGATTAGCTGAAACCAAGTCATGTCATACAAAGTTTTTAGCTCCAACCTGATTTCACGGAATGTGTATTACTAAGAATTTTGAGGCATTCAATAAAATATCGACTGCATCGCCATGGTTTATGATAGTACTTAATCAAGCTTGACTTTGGCGATTTGCTAAATGGACAATATCATATGAATTGGTGAAGGGGCCAGACCATTCGAGTAGCCAGTCCGGGAGAGGTCCTAAAATAAGGAACCAAAAGCTTCCTTGAATTAGGATCTTTTCGTGACATGAACATTGCCATTTCCTAATATTTCCCATGATGCTTTGCTCTACTAACGTTAAACCTTATGTTGTGCTGTAGTGCTATAAATTTTCAATTTTAAATACCTCTGAGAAAAAATTATTTTCCCGGCGAAACTTTGAACTTAGTGACAAACCTTCAAACCTTTATGGTTAAATATTATCCACTCCCTTTTAAATGTTTACCACGCCGTTTTTAAATATGAGGAAACATCAAGAAGAAAGCTAGGATTTTAGGCGCGAAACAGTCATTTTAAAATTTCAATATTTCTTACAATATAATTTTATCGTTGAGATGACAGATTCTAAGGAATAAAATTACACATCGCAAAATCTTACTATCAATTTGACAAAATGGTCTCTCAGTTAAACTTTCTGTACATGTTTATCGGAAATTATGAACAAAACGGCTGCTGGACGTCTATTAGCTCAAGTATTTTACAGGTTCTTTAAAAAAAAGACCTCTCCCGGACTGGTGACTATGTTGATCATGAATATGAAATTACAGAACTTATCAATGTAATACGTTCAATATTGGTCAAACTTAGGGAATTTGATCTTGGCAAATATACAAAGCTCATGAACCAAATTATAATTTTCTTCGTGCTTAAAATTAACAGAGCTCAATTTGTTTTGGTCCACAGCTCCAACTGTTCCAGCAGCCTCTTCCTGTCTGGGCAGAAAATCTCAGTTTAAAAAAAAACCTCAAGAGTTGTTGTTAAGGGTGAAGTATTTCAATGGACGAAGGCTGCAAGTATTCCTTAGGGTTCTGTATTTGGTCCGCTTCTTTTCTTAATCTTCATTAATGATATTGATATTTCCCTTGGTTCCAGCATTTGTAAATGGGTTGATGATACTTAGCTCTACATGATGATGTTATAGGATACTTGATCTGAATAAGTTAGTTTTTTGGTCCTAAACGTGACAGATATCATTCAATGTTGATCAATGAAAGTTATTCATTTTGGTCAGAGCAATTTGGGTTTTGATTACCAGACCGGTTCACGTTCTCGATCGAGAGATCTCCTAATCGGGATACTTCCCAATTGAGAGATATCCTAATCAGGAGATTTTCAAATCGGGAGATTTCTCATTGGGGAGATCTCCCAATGAGGATATCTCCTTCAATCGGGAGATCTCCTTCAATCGGGAGATCTCCTTCAATCGGGAGATCTCCTTCAATCGGGAGATCTTCCAATCGGGAGATCTCCTTCAATAAGGAAGACTCCCAATCGGGAGATCTCCCAATCGGGAGATCTCCCAATCGGGAGATCTCCTAATCGGGAGATCTCCCAATCGGGAGATCTCCTAATCAGGAGATTTCTTGTCATTATAACCCACAATGCATCTTTCCAAATTCGAATCGCTTTAAAGAAATACATAACACTTAAATTGGTTTAAGCCAAAGATAGGGAAAATACATGTGAAATATTCAAGTTTTATTGGTGTAACACATTACAGAATCCGCCCATTGAACACTATTCCATCCTGGTTTTCTGTGCCTGTGCCATTCTAGTAACCGCATGAACTATTACATGACATTGACACTGTCAATGAAAAGATTCAAGTTTCTGTTTTCATTTCCTTGCTTCTCTACTTCGTATTATAACAAAATTTGTGGTCAAATGATTGCGTAATACATGGTCAATTCCTTGAGGGAATGTCCTTAAAACAGGATATAAATAAAAGTGGCAACAATTTGAAATTGACCACAGAGATCTCGCGGATTGATATTCAGCGTTTTAGCTTTTAGCAAAGATTTGTTAATCAGTGGAATGGCTTGCCTGATTGGGTGCTTAGCTCCAATTCCTTTCACAATTTCAAAGTCAATATTGATATATTCTTTACTATAATTCCGGGCGCCTTTGACATTGTGTATTTTTCTGTTGTGGTGGTGATTGGTGATGGTGTTATTTTAGGCTTTTCATGGGGTAACTAAGCCTTCTTAACCCGTTATCATGCTATCTTATGTTATCTTATGTTATGCTATAAATGAAAACAAAAACAATATTTAACACTTACCGGTACCCAGCAGCCTAATCCTAGCAACAAATAATAAACTGATAAACATACACTTAAGCCTTGTCTATTTCTATACCATATACACTCGGACAATGACGTTTTAGGCCGTAGAGCGCAAAACACAGGAAACAGCGATTCCATGTATAGGCGTATATCAAAGGCATTGTTTCAGTTCTACATACCTTTGCTACGTGTACGTGTATATTTCCAAGAACATAATAATACTTCTGCAATATAATAGGCAGATAGAACTGCGAGGGTTCAAAGGTACAGCTTATTGAGAGTATTCAGTTAAGCATGCATTACATTTGTAGACCTGAGCGCAACATTGTCGAAAGATGGAGGTGCCGAAGAGGATATCAGAAGGAGAATTTCCTTAGCACAGGCTACTGTGCAACAACTCGGTAAAATTTGGGATTCAAACATATAACAGAATAAAAACCCAGCTTAGAATTGTTCAGACCAACTGACCAATGTCACATCAGTCTTACGGCAGTCACAAACATAGAAATTTACCATATCAGATGAAAATGAATTGGACGTATTTCAAAGGAACTGCCTCAGGGCACTAGAAGAAGATAGGACAAGAGTGCGACCCAAGGCAACTTAGAGAAGAAGAGCGGAGAAAGAAAGAAAGGAGCTTGAACGGAATAATTGGAGGGAAGCAACAGCATGTACAAGCGACAGAAAGAAATGGAACAAGGTACTTCACAAAGTCTCAATCTCCATAGTCAGGAGAAGAGAGCGGTAAAGGTAACAGTAGTATTTACATCATCTCTTAAAAAGTTCCTCTAAAGATTTCTCCACTGCGAAACCGAATAATTGAAAAAGATCAAATGGTTAAGTCATACATCAAGTAAGGAGGAAACCCTTTCTTAATATAAATTATACCTTGATGTCTGACGTCTTCAAAGTATGACGTCACAATGATTAGTTTGTCAGTCTGATGTCTGACGTCTTCAAAGTATGACGTCACAATGATTAGTTTGTCAGTCAAGCATGGCCCCTGATCAAAAACGTGGGGGGACAAGAGGCCACAAATTTCCCCAAAATGTACTGATTTTTTACAATTCTACAGAAAAGTGCCCCTGATCTCCGGGAATTACGGCCCTCTTTATAAGCTCTAAACGTTTCGCGTGTAACCGTGATTTTATGATGTCAATGTTACACGCAAAACAATTATAAGCGTGCTGCAATAACACAGACAGTAATAAATATGGATATGATCATTAAGGTGGCACATGGTAAAGTTAAAAAATGCTTAATTTCAAACGTGTGTGATATTCCTTGTATTCTGGGCATTTTAATCTCAAGCAGATTCTTGTTGGTGTTCCTGTTAAAAGCGGATCATTTTGCATAACACAATTTGTTGCAAGCCTGAACCGACTGAACTTCATCATGAACATTTGAAAAATAAAAGCAAATGAAGCACAATCAATATGATAAACAGCAACATGACATGACACAGTTTGAACCCCTAATTAATGGAACTATATACCCATATATCGATTTCGAGACTTATGGCACACTAGGCGCCCCATATCCACTTCACTGCACTGTAGTTCCCATTAAAGGATTACTTCAGGTCAAACAAATTGATCCAATTTGAAAGAGGACTTTAAAAGAAACACGATGGTGAAGCAACTGTTCAAAAATCTTATTCCGCTAAGGAGATGTATCCAAGTTTGTTTTTCTTATCTTTGTAGAAATGACTGGTGTAGTAAGTCTACTATGGAAGGTCGCTGCCCTTATCCTCACATTCTAAGTAATTAAAATAAAATTTAACTTTTTCCTATTTCAATTGTTTTCCTTCAAACTTTCTTCAAAAGGTAGATTATAATTCTCTTTATAAACTTATATTGACTACTCTCCTGACATCTTCAATCGTTTTAAGCCACAAAATCGAAGAACAAAATATGGTAGAATACATACAGAATATGAGGAGTATGAGGCACATTCCAACTAGTCTGATTTCAGTCGTTTCTAAACAAATGATACCAAGCTTTATTGAAACTTAGATATCTCCTCAACTGTATAGGATTTTTGGATACTTTCTTCACCATTTTGCTTCTTTGAAGTCTTCTTTGACAGCTCGAGACCTGAATAATCCTTTGATCTCTTTCATATAAGATAAACTTGCTAGACTCCTGAACTAATACTTTGATCTCTTTTATGGATGGACCTGCTTGACCCCCGAAGTAATCCTTTGATCTCTTTCATATAAAATGAACTTGCTTGACGCCTGAACTAATCATTTAATCACTTTCATATAAGATGAACTTGCTTGACCCCTAAACGAATCCTTTGATCTCTTTTATATAAGATGGACTTGCTTTGACCCCTGAGCCATTTGATCTCTTTCAAATAAGATGGACTTGCTTGACACCCAGACTAATCATTTGATTTCTTTCATATAAGATGGACTTTCTTGACCCCTGAACTAATCCTTTGATCTCTTTCATATAAGATGGACTTGCTTGACACCCCGACTAATCGTTTGGTCTCTTTTATATAAGATGAACCTGCTTAACCTCTGAACTAATCCTTTGATCTCTTTTATAAAAGATGGACTTGCTTGACCCCTGAACTAATCCTGTGATTACTTTTATATAAAATGAACTTGCTTGACCACTAAACCATTTGATCTCTTTCATATAAGATGGACTTGCTTGACCCATGAACTAATCCTGTGATTACTTTTATTTAAAATGAACTTGCTTGACCACTGAACCATTTGATCTCTTTCATATAAGATGGACTTGCTTGACACCCGAACTAATCCTTTAATCTCTTTCATATAAGATGGACTTGCTTGACCCTGAACTAATCCTTTGATCTCTTTCATATAAGATGGACTTGCTTGACCTCTGAACTAATCCTTTGTGTGGAATGATAAGGTATATGATATTCTTAAGACATGTGGAGGTGGTGTGGTAGGGGTGGGGAGGATGGAATGGGGTCGTGCATTTCAGCACCAGTGATCCGCAGTCCATAATCACCTGCTTACCATTTAATATATCCTTTGTGTATTCTTCGATTGTCTCAATTTCAAAAAACAAAAATTTCTCCATTAATGAAAGGTAATTTTCCTCACGTTATAAGAACTGTGTCCTGGACTATAAGATAAATCCATTTTCCCAAAACGATGTCACATCTGTTACAAACCTAAAACACTCTTTTCTGACGCATATTCTTCCAACTTTTTTTCCGAATTCCCCCACTTTTTTCCGAATTTGTATATTTTATATGGTGATTTTTGCATCTTAGCATGATTTTGTGGTTTTTGAGGCATTAATGAATCACATTGGACTTCATTCCATCGCGTCGGACTTTACTCAATCGCACGATTAACGAAACTGCAATTGAGTAAAGGTGCGACTGAGTAAAAGTGCGATTGAGAAACGTCCGATGCGGTGGACTAATGTGCGATTAAGTAGAGTGCGATGCGATGGACTATATTCCGATGCGATGGACTAAAGTTGCGATCGAGGACAGTGCGATGGAGAAAGCTTTTGACTTTGCCCTTACACCCCCCCCTCCCACACCCATCCCACCCTCAACCCCCCCCCCCTCCTACCCCATCCCACCCTCACGCACACACACACTTTCAAATCCCGCCCATGTCTACATTCATGATTTAACGTGAAAGAATAGTGAAGACAATAGTGAAGAAACTACTACAATATATCATTTCATTCAGGATATATTCAAATATAAAACTCGGTTTTTATCTGTGTGGAAATAACTGTTCTAGTTAGTCTTCTATAGTAGTTTGGTGCCAACCACATCCTTAACAATTCCTTTATTTTTTATCCAAACTCTCATATTTGCTTTACAAAGGAAAATATCACATTATGTAACCACAACACGAAATAACCCATACAAACCTTAACAATTAATTCATAATCTCTTTAAAATGTTGTTGATTCTGTGTACAAACAATAGGTAACCAAGTTCTCCAAATAGTGGTAACTGATTTATCTGTTTATCCTGTTATTGGTTAAAGCAATATATTTTTCTTTATCAAAATTCTTAACAATTGTTAATGTATTGTAAAGAAAGATTTTTTAACTTTTTTACTATTATGACTATTGAATCATTTTTCCTTTAACTTTTTTTTTTTTCAGGTGGTAAATTATATTTACACTTACTAGCTTCTGTTTTACTACTTTCCTGACATATCCAACAGCCCAACGCTTTTTAGGCCACAACATCGGAGGACAAAATATGATAGAATACATAAAGACTAGTCTGGTTTCAGTCGTTTCTATACAAACTGACAAAGATGCCAAATTTTAATATCTCCTTAACTGCTTAATGAAATAAGATTTTTGAATGCTTTCTTAATTGTTTTGTTCATTTATATTTACATCAAGGAGATTAATTTTATTATTTGTTTGTTAATAGTCCATTTATTTGCTTATATCATGTATGTCTGTATGTTGGTCCTTTAGATCAGAAAGATTTTAGGAAACTGTTCGCTCTGTTGGTGCAACCAGTAAGTAACATTCATTCTTTCGGGTAAGCTACATTACGGGTGGAAACGTGATTTTGTGTGGGGTTGCTTTAAAATGAGACAGGATGTTATTTGTCGACCCCCGTGTCTCACTATCTGATAAATTATCCTCAACCTTTCGCTACTTTCTTTGGCAATGTTTGTTTCGATAAAACAAAACTAGTACTGAAGTTCCATGCTACACTCGACTCCACATCCAATTGAATGGGTTCAGTGACGGATGTAAAAGGTTATAGTTAAAGGGGCAAACCATTGGGGGAGGGTGGCAAAAATAAACATCTTGTTAACAGACTAACTAAACATATAATTCAAAGACATTTGTATTAAATGATTATAAAATCTGCAAGGGGGGGGGGGGTGCTTCTCTTGCCCTTATAGCAAGCCGCCATGAATAAATTGGATAGCCTTGAGAAAACACGTTCATCTTTTCTAAGAAAACATCTGAAGATACCATACTATAAATGGCGCAATTACCTGGTAATTTACAAATATGCCTTGCCTTTTCTGCTATCTTTGTGAAGATCACCTGCATACGATCCAGACATTAGTATTTTAATCTTTTTCAAATGTGATAATAATTATTATTAAGTCACCTTAATTTGCATTAGGTAAACAATGGCTGTTTACTAAAAACTGAAGTGCCAGTACCCTGCTCAAACACTAGCCATTGAACGAGTACAAATTGACATTTGCCTGTTATATGGCATATATAGTGGGAGAGGGCAAGAATCCCCAATTTCCCCTATGCAAGTGGAAAAATTGCACTAGTATAATTAGTTTCCATAAACGTTCATGCTGATCGGAAATCTGCTTCAATTTTTAGGAAAATGTTCTTCAATATTTGGGAAATGTTGCCCAATATTACCACATTTTTCAATAATTTTTATTTAATTATTCAAATAATTATTTTATTTTATTAATTTCCCAATTTAACCTCCCAACCGGGAAGAAAGCATGCAACCAGGACGGTGGGTCCTCTAATGAAGGGAGTTTATCCAAACCCCGTCCCCAGCCCACTCGCCCTCGCTCTTCACAGCAATGGAATGCAAGAATTTGTGCCTTTGTGAATCTTTGTCTAAAGATATAGAACTAGATATAGGGTTATTTGGTCTTAGAAATATTATAACAATTTAATTAGGAGATGTTGTAATGCATAAATTTTGTGATTGATTATAATGGAATTGTTTGCATTTAACAGCATGCATATTGGAGCTCTAATATTGTGGCGTATCTTATACATTATAAATTGTATGTACTTTTGGAATTATAAAAGGTTTTGTGGTTTTCTAAGAGAAGGCAAGGCTCAGGGAGCTGTGTAACATTGTGGAAATAATTTCTTTGAAAGAAGTGTGTTGTTCTATTAAAAAATGTTATTAAACATATTATCCAGGCCATGACAAAAATGTTTATTTCCACTCACCACTTTGGTAGACCTTGGTCAAATTGAGACTCTTCATAAAGAATTGAAAATCTTAGTCAATAAAATATCCAATCTATACTGACCATTTGCAAGATAATACAATTTCTTCAACAAATTAATTGACATACGTTATGGGTTGTCGAAGACAAGCTAACGCTCATGTTGCTCTCATATATATTGCATTCCACCCTACGATCCCTGCTGTGAGTAGGGCTTGCTATACCAAATACACCACCTTCTACGATTTCGGTTTCTTTTATGTTACCATCTGCTAATATATAATTTGAAAAAGCCCTAACATCTCCTTGAAGTCGGGCGACCTGATCTATTTCTTTAAAAAAAATTACGAAAGAAACAAGAATTAATGCTATATCACAATGTCACAACATCTACCTCAACTTCTTCACCCACCCTACCTCGATTGTTGTGAGTAACCCTTTCGATGATAACCATATCCCCGTTGTCAAAACTAATCTCACCCGGTTCTAAATCAACCCCAGTTACAACATCCGCAACGGCTTCGGCGACGGCGTCGGCACTAACCACCAACACCTCCTCCTCTTTAATCGTGTGAAGTAAAGAAGGGGATGCAGCCGATGCCAGCGCTACATATATAGTTGCCGGTTTTGGCTTGTTTACCACCACTACCTGTTCCACAGATCCAATGTCAGGCGACAAGTAATCCGAAAGAGGACCTGCTACTGTTGACATGACATCATCTAGAAAATAACACCCCTCACAACACTTTGCAGAATTTGGCCCTTTCGTTAGCCATTCCTTAACCATAATCTTATTAAAAGATACAATCTATTTTATCAATTACCTCGCAAGTGCAAACTCTTTTTTAGTTGAATCCAGCGCCAACAGGCTACGTTTTAGCCTTCTGTTGGCTATAGTGGTCTGGGCTTGAAGAGCGTTGTTTAAACTTTTTCTTACTATATCTTTGTTCGCCTCACACCGCCCTTCCCGTTGAATAACAACTCGAACAACTATTAATTTTAAAAAAGCTGAAGTTTGCAAAATAAAAAAAACGCACTGAAAATTTAGCTTTTTATTTAGAAAAAAAAAGGAAGTCCAAAACCGAAATTCACCTCGTGTTTGATGCGCTGTGAGACTTTCCCCAGAATGTCGACAACATCCGCTTACTCATAGCCACGTGTAATGAGGAAATCATGATTACTGCAGGGAAGACGGTCAGTGTTTTTTGTTCATTATTTGAAACCCCATGGATAAGTTACGAAATTATCGCCAATAGACCTTTTGTCATACACTAACCTACTGTTTTTCCATTTGGACAATTTCAACCACCCCCATCCTAGGTCGTTTAATTTTGAATGGATAGTGTACTTTTAACACATTTTCCTTACCATTTGAGTCAGCCGATTTGGGGATGTTAGTGACCTTTTTTTTTCTTTTTCAAATAAGACATCCACCGATAAATCAACTGACAATTTTTCCTAATACTTTCACCACCCACCCCCTCTTTCAGTCTTGCCCAAAGCAGTCATTAATCGGCTGATCCATTTTTTTTTTTTTTTAAGTTTCAATAAAAAAATCAAATTGACTTATTAATAGCCGCTGAAATTAACAGTACGTTTATTATAAGTATATCAATGCAATAATACGGCTTTTTTTTTCATATAAGCAAGCCGACTGAGCAGTAAATGGCTTAAAACATTAATAGAAAATGACGGCTAGTATATCAGCCAATAATGTATAAAGAAAATAATTATTAACCGATACAAATTAA
Source organism: Chiridota heheva (assembly GCA_020152595.1). Lineage (NCBI taxonomy): Eukaryota > Metazoa > Echinodermata > Holothuroidea > Apodida > Chiridotidae > Chiridota > Chiridota heheva. The sequence goes on along the minus strand of JAIGNY010001257.1, from coordinate 965,825 downwards.
TAAGTATACGGCTAGATAAAACATACTGGCTTAAAGTATATCAATGCAAAGACTGGATTTTTATAAGCAATAACAATATTTACAGAATGACGGCTTTAGGCGGCTTGAAAGCTGGACTTAAATTTTTCAAGTTTTAATTTCAGATTGACGAAGTATATCAATGCAAAGACTGGATTTTATAAGCAATAACAATAATATTTACAGAATGACGGCTTTAGGCGGCTTGAAAGCTGGACTTAAATTTTTCAAGTATTTAATTTCATAATAGATAGAAAATACCGGCTTAAAGTATATCAATGCAAAGACCGGCTTTTATAAGCAATAACAATAATATTTACAGAATGACGGCTTTAGGCGGCTTGGAAGCTGGACTTATTTTTTTCTTCAAGTATTTAATTTCACAATAGATCAAAATTGCTTAAAGTATATAAATGCAAAGACCGGTATTTACAGAATAACGGCTTAAAGTACAGTGGAGAATGACGGCTTGAAAGCTGGACTTAAATTTTTTTTCGTATTTACAGAATGACGACTTGATAAAAATCTAAATCAAACAATAGCAAGTATTATTTTTTTTTAAGTATGCAATAATGACCGGTTGCTTAAAACTGCTTCAACAATGATAAAAGTGCCTTGCTTACAACCGATTCAACAATAGAATAGTGGCTAGATAAAAATGCCGGCTTTTCTATTGCTTTTATAATCTTATGCCGGTCAATTTAAGGTGTAAAAGACGCTTTTTTTATACATTTTTTAAGCAAAGACTGCCTTTTAAATAAAAAATATCTCACCTAGCTGCCTAAGTAAGTTGCATGAAAAGCTATGCACAATCCCAAATTTCTCCTAAAAATCACAACACTACACTCTGTCAATATAAGAATGAGGCAAATAACGTTACGTGTTTTTAGATGAACAGAAAATGTTAATGTAAATTTATTATCAAGCTCTATCTTGTTTTATGAATAAGAACTGAAATAAGGACGATCATTTCCTGATTTACTAGCTTCTGATGTAACTCACCGTGGGATTTAATATTTCATCACATATACTGAGAACATCATTGCATTACATAAAATACACGTATGTACAGTTCAATAGTCCAATATTATTAATATGCATTGAATAAAAAGAACCATCGTTCGAATCCTTTTTTTACATCACAATGTTGATATGTTCATACATTTTCATATAATACTGCATTCTCCAAAAACTCTGTTTCAAGCGAATCATCTATCACACCAGTTCGGGAGCAGCCCGAAAAACTGGGTACTTTAAAATACCCCAAAAATTGGGTACTTTGATGTATTACGTCATCGCATGAGCCTACACATTTGACTAGCCCGCACTAAACATATGGGCGGATTGTTTAAAATTTCAATGGATATCCTGAAATTTTGGAGACGGATAGTAAATAGCTATTCTAAACTTGTTGTCGCTATTTTTGAAATTCAGAGAAAATGAACAAAAGAGACTGCCCATACTCTGTTTTATTTATTTTCTCAAAAAGGCGACCGTAAATTTCAAAAAGCAGAGGCAAAAAGTTTTGAATATTTATTTACTATCCGTCTCCAAACTTTCAGGATATCCATTGAAATTTTGAAACAATCCGGAGCAGAAAATGAAAAATCCCATATGTTTAGCGTGGGCTAGTCAAATGTGTAGGCTAATGCGATGACGTAATACATCAAAGTACCCAATTTTTTGGGTATTTCAAATTACCCAGTTTTTCGGCTTGCTTCCGAACTGCACACCGGATCCTTCAAAAATATTGTAGTTTCCCATGTCTGTGTCCCAGTCGTAATGAAGTGGGTTGCGTTTATCAGCCGTGCATAGAATATCTTGGGTAATGACACACCCCGTGTTAAAACACGGATTAATGATGTGGGTAGGTTTAACGAGATTGCTCTCAGCCGCGATAACAGTCATCACTCGCTTATTTTCAGACCTTAGGCCCTCCTTGGTATTCTCTAACAAATCTGCTAAAATGAAGCCATTGTACAGAACCGATGTTGCCAACTTAGCCACTTCCATTAACAGATCATTAAAAACTTTGTCTTCGCCGTCATCGCTTTCATTGTACCGCAAATAGCCGGCATGATTGAATGTTTCCTCAATCGAAGCGAACCATTCAGAATAATAGTGTAGCACCGCATCTTCGTCTATGTTCTTGCGATCAATTTTCACATACTGTGACCCTTCCACCGATAATCTCTTGACAATGTTTGTATGTGTGTTTCGCCACCATCTCGTTAAGATATACTAAAATGTCATAAACGGCGACGGCACAACATCGCTTTGATTTATGCTGTTCTTCATTTTTTTTCCAGTGGCATCTCTGAAGTTAAATAATTTTTATAGAATACCAACCGATGGAGTCACATCTGAAAGTAGTATAAGTTAAATCGAAAACTAGAATCATCCATCAACTGCGAGATATGACAGGTATTTTCTACAGACTTCTGCAAAGCCTTAATCGCTTGGATTCGGCAGTCCACTACCAATTCTCTAAATGGCATACTTCTGTTTTGCTTTACACCGTCATTGTAAGTCATCGAATCGTGTTCCCCCAAAAAGTCAACGCAATGTAGCATTCTCGTACGTCGTTGTAAGGCCCTTCTATCACCGTAAACACCCGCATTAAAATGTCTATATTCTTTCCGATCTTCTGGCTCTGTCGCAAGACCAATCACTTCATCCATTATTTTGAAACGCCGAATAATCAATCCGATAATGACGGTCCAAAACGGAGTGTCCTTTTTGTCGGCATTTACTTTAAAATATGTTGTGAACCAAATTGGATTACAGTCATTCATGTAGCGCCACATGCTTGCGATTCATGCTTTCATTACCTTCTGTGCCAGCCTGTTCTATTCTATAAGGTCTGCTTTCGCAGAACGTTTTAAGCAATTTCTCACTTTCCAACAAACACAACGAAGTCAGGTTATCTTCCTCTCCACCAAGACCGATATTATTTGTCGCACCTTTCACAAATCCGCAAATATTAACCGCCATTTTTTTTGATGTTCAGGCAAAGATGATTTTGATAAAAATAAATATTGTTCTCAAATTGTTGCCGCTTTTTATAAAATTTTCACTCAACAATTTTTAAACAATTCGGTAATATCGTCTGCGCACTGCCATGTCGTCGCAATTAACTATTGAGATTCGATCCAATTACACGCTTTTGGATCTGTCATTGACAGACAAGTTTTGGGTTCCAATTGCATCTCAGAAGCGGTATACACAATAGCTCCCGAAATACTATAATCAATGACGCGCACATCCACTTTTACTTGATAATCATAAAAAACATAATTTCAACACGACTCTGTTCGCTAATTTATAAGACCACAAGTCCTTTGTTTCAACCTGCATCTTTGTCTTTTGACGCACCGCTTCCAATCTTTGCAAACACTTTTCTATCTTTCGTCGTGCATCGCGGCACAACGCGCAAAAATCTTTGTATGGAAACGCTATACCTTTACCCATTTCTTTTGCTCTCCGAGACTTTTCTTCCCGTACACAGCCTTTCTCAGCTGTATCTTGGGCTCGATCCCACAATCCATATACAGATAGTTACCGCCTGAAAATTCCAATGCGGCCCCTTCCTCATCCCCAAATCTGACACATACTTCCTTGAATTCGAGTTGACTTTGTGACACTGACTGAAAATCAACAGGGATTGGCTCTTGTGTTTAAAACGGATAATTCTGCTGGTGTAAATTAAAAACCTGCTGCTGCTGCTGCTGCTGCTGCTGCATCGTTTGCTGTAGCTGCAGCTGCTGTCGCTGCTGGTACACCTGCACCGGTATTTGCGGTTTTAATTTAAATTGATGCGAGTTGTTTATCATAGGTGGTAAAATGTTTACAACTGGTTCAAGCGGGTATGGTGGCTTGTTCATCAGCTCGATCACGGGGGTATTAGGATGCCCCGTGATCGCCATCAAACTTTCTTCTATTTCTCGCGCTGCTTTGAGCGTCGCTGTTTCTGGATAATCAGGGCTGTCCGAATCCACGATGACACCTTTTTTTGGCTTTCTTCTCTTTCTTCTGCTTTTTTGGTTTTGCAACGTCAGGGATTTTTCTTTTTTGGGATTTTTTTTAATCTCCTTTATCCCCTACCCATCGCCGGCCTTTGAATTGTTTGCGGAGGTGTCGTCTCTTTCACGAGTGTAATGTCGGCGATAGAATTAGTCAAATCCTGACCATTCTCCCAGTCTTCCATCATCATTACTTCTTTTTCAGCCATGTTACTATGTTTAATTTTAGATAATGATTAAAAATATTTAGCCTACCCCACCCTATAAAATTATACATTCTCATACTTTAAATTTGGCGCCCAAACCAATTCAACACATATTGCTCATTACCTATTCTATCATTTATCGAAAACTTACTTAAAAATTGATCAAAGGTCAAGCCGTCACTCATCGATTCTAAAAATAATAAACAATATAATCCACACACTAAAGTATTTTGGGCTTGATACTGATACTGATTATACTTTATGTTTTTTCCAAAACAGAAACTACTTCTTCACATGGAGAAATACCTGCTGAATCAAAATACGTTACATTTTATACACACGCCATACTGCAATCCAATGTTTGCCTGGCATAGATTCAGGATCAGTATTAAAAGTCAGAACTTACTTGTTCAAAATTGTGTTGCTATACATTGTATCCAAGGAATGAACTCCATCGTGAACTTTACAATTGAACTCTTTCAACTTGACAGAGTTTTCCAAATAATTTCGCAATGTATCAGAATCCATCACCAATTTTTAACCGGAGACGTGCGCCTCAACCTTGATTTCACTGTCTAACTGCCCCAGTACCAACATCGACAAGTCTTTAGATGGAGCTGTTGAAAAACTAACACTTATACTGTAATTCTCATACATTGCAATGCGTTTATGCCCGCTGTTTACATTATTATTCTGGGCATGTACAAACCCAAAAATGGCCTGGTACGTTTGATAATTTGCTGCTTTGATCGCCGGGGCCCCTTCATGTTGCCACATTGTCCCCAACGATGAATATAGATCATAAAACCCCTGCAGGAACTTCCCGCTAGCAAAATTAAAATCGTATGCATTTACGGGGTAAATGCGCGGTCCGGCCGTGATCATTAGAGTTTTGACTTTGTATGGGCAATATTGGAACGGGTCCATGGTTGCGTTACCCGTCGCGGCATCATGGTTGACAAATACCACAAACACGCGCTCGGGGAATTTGTTATTGGGCCACGCAATCATAATATCGGCCTTAGACGTACCGGCTTTAATCAAATTTGATTTCACTATGTTCCGACGTATCGGATACACCAACTGATTACTCAAAAGATACGTTACTATAAGATACTTGGCCTTTGTGGTCGCATCCCCGACCAGTAGTGTGAATTTTGAATCTTTCCTCACAAACGTCACTTTGATTTTCATGTTGTTGGGCAACAGGCGCTTGATTGAAAACTAAATCGGTCAGCGGCATACCAATCAATTGGAACTCTTGCGCTGTGCCCGCAGTCGCTTGTATCATAGCGTTGCATTTTTTGTACCCGCTTTGAACGATGAGCTAGCGTAAAACGCCGAATATTCTGAACTTGGTTTTGCCCCCGACGCATCTGGGAATCGTTATACCAACCCTGGGTCTTCATCCAAAACATTTTCGCATTGGCGCTAAAATTGAGCATAATTAGTAAATGCACTTTGTGCGCATACTCTGATGTGGAATCGCTTACGTTGATGCCCCTCCCCTTCCATTCAACGTTAACGGTCCTAAACAACGAATGAAACACGTTGTTGACAAGCGACACTTTGTCCCCCGAGGCCAGAACCGACCCATCCGTGTTCGCCACTTTACACACCAAACTCACCGCGGCGCTATTTAAATCAATCCACGTGGACAATTCCCCTTCAATTTCGAAAACGATATCGGTATCTTTGTAAGCCGTGTTTTTTGGAATGATGCGCATTTTTTTCGTTTCCATCACATTTTGTTGGTATGAAATCTGCGAAAAGACATCCGTTTGCGAATGATGCGCTGATGTCGCAACATCCTGCTCGAGCTGCATGGTTCCGTATTTCCCGCCATAGTGAACTAACCCCTTACTTCAAGCCCCCTCCCACCCTTTTTTATACTTTTTTTTACCAAAGAAAAACCAGCACGCGATTCATACCGATGGCATACTGTGAAAAACTGCCCAATGACCAACATCGAAACCCCGTCCGTCGGCACGGCTGATCCAAACTATAGATGAATCCTGTACGAGCCAGTTTCTTTTATTTGACTCACCCTACCGTCGGGCGCGTGATTGAAACCGAATATACACAAGCTCGATTGCCACGTAGATGGTTTAATACGAAACCCCCCATTTGCATCCTCTGTCACCCCCAAAACTTTCTATCAAGTCCATGTACCCGCGCAAATTATCATTTTTTGTAAAATCAAAATTATTCGGAAAATAGGGTTGTTTTAAACCATTGACGATGACGTCAATATTTTTCAATTTATGATTCGAGATAAAAAATGGATCCAGACTGTAATCCCCCGCATAAGCCTTATGTGCCACAAATATTATGTACACTTTTTCCGGTATACGATTCTCGGGCCATTAAATCTCAACATCCGTCTCTTTAACCTCCGACGGTATCAAAAAATGACGCGTCAACGTACGCATAAACGGATACTTGATCATCTTCCCCGTTTCCCAATAACCATCCAAAACCTCGCGATAAAGCGCCGACAAGTCTTTTCCGACCACAAACAATTCGGCTGAATCGATATCGATTCTGATGTTTTTACCCTTGGTTGCGCTGTCCCCGCCAACATATAAAATTATTTTGCGGTACGCGTCAACGTAACTTTCCATGTCCATGTTGTCGGGCAGCAATCGCTTTCCGAGCGCCAGATCAAAATCAAATTTCCCCACCATTTGAAAGGGCGCGCTTTGTTAGATGATGCATCTTGCAAGACGCCCGCTCTCGTTTTGAAACCGTTCCCCCATTCTAAAAAGCGTAAAATGCAGCATGCTCTGTTGTGCTCGTCGCATCATTGTACGAGTCGACATGATACCCCTGTTCTTCCAACCAGTAAATCTTGGAATCAAACCCAAAATTCAGAAAATTGGTAAAAATGCCTTGTACGGATAACTAAAATCGTCGTCGCGAATTTCTACCCCACCCCATTCCACCCGGATTGACTCGAACAGAAAATGGAACAACTTGTTGACGCAAGACACATTATCGTCAGAATCGAGCGCCGCATCGTCCTGTCGTCGCTCAGTTTCCGAACTTTACACCCCGACTCCACATAGGTGTTTTCCAAGTCCAGTCATCGCCCCTCCCCACCATCAATCACAAAAGTGATCGGACCTTGTTCATATGCCCCCTCTTGCGGTGTCAACCGTTCCGTATGTGTTGCCAAATAGCATCTTGATATGGGACAGAGCTAAACAAATCTGTCTCCTTCGTAATCGCCTCCGGACCTATTGGTGGACATCGTCACTATAATAAAAAAAAAACAGATGAAAATTAAATTTATATACCTAACAATTTCCTAATCATATCTTTGCGCTAGGTCAGAGTCATAGTCACCTTTGAGGCCCTTGTTTTGGGTTAAGCCTTCCTTTTAGGTTTGGTTCTTGACTTCGGTTTAGCCTTTGTCTTCCGTTTACCCTTTACCGCCTTCCGTTTTGGTTTGGCTTTAACTTTTTTTGTTTTTTTTGTTTTATACTTTGGACTTCGGTTTCGCTTTGCCCTTTGCTTTTGACTTATGTTTGGTAACGACTTTCCTCTTACGTTTGGCGAACCCGGCGCCGTACATTTCTTTGTCATCGACTTCTTCTTCTACTTATTTTTCTTCAGATCCTCATTCGTATTCCATTGCAAGGCTTTAGCTGCCGCCAAAGAAGGAATGTCCATGTTAAACGTGCCCAGTTTCCTTTTAGCTTGTTCTAAAGTCGTGTTCAATTTGTTGTTGATGATCACCTGCGCGTCGTTCTTCGCTTTTTGAACCTGCTGACTAACAACATCACGCAAAGACACGGAGCCCCCGTCCGCTAACGACTCCTGTCAAAGCCTTTCCAGCCACCGACGCTCCAGCAGACAACGCATCCCTGCCAAACCTGGTTACGGCATCTCTTGCAGCTTCTAAACCCGCCGTGCAATGCTGGTGCAGCCGATTAAGGGACAGCCACCCCACTTGTAATTGCTGGTGCCACCATTTCACCAATCATTTTGAACACATCACCCACCCACTCCCCGTTTGATTCTTGTACAACATCATCGCCCTTGGTAAATATGTAAACGGATGCATCGGCCCCACTGCCCCACCCGACTGACCCAAAAACATCCACGGAACACAGGTCCTACCTGATCGCGTCCATACTGATATGTCCCCCTGAACACTGGCCCGACCGACTTTCACCGTCCACCGATTCAAACCTTAAACCAACAATGATCCCACCACCCGTTGAAATAAAATCTACAGGGTTACCACGCCCGTCATACACAGCTAAAGTAATCTCTGACAAATCGTTGCGCTGCACTTTAAGCGAGTTTGCAATGCAACATTGCTATTTATACCATTCCTACCGCAACCTGCATAAGACAACAACTTTGCTTTGATACCAGCTATCATATTCTCCTCATAAAATCACAATACATGCACGTTCTTCGCCGATTTCATACGAATTTACGCTACCATGCCATGGGACTTCAACGACCTCGTTCGGCTGAAATGTGACCCGCGCGAGGGCAAACCCAAATGCCACAACACTATTTCCGTAAAATGTGATCGGATGCTCACCGCGCCAGCGAAGGTCACACTTTCGCCACCATCGTTAACCTTCAACGAGCTACGCAGGCTCAAATCCAAATACCATTTCCCGTCTATGACACGAGAAGTGAATAGAATATGACTTAGAGATAACCTGTGATTCACGTCGTTAAAAAAATAGCCGCTGTTCAACGGAGAAACCACATACCACTTATCAGGCAGAATCAAACTCTCGACGGACACCACCCATTCTCTATCATCCGGCAAACGAAAATCAGAATTCAAAAAATTTCCGACGAAGAACGGTGAACTACACCGGTAGCATTGCTGGCGATCACCCAATTGACCCTCATTCTGGTTTAAAAACAATTGTAAAATAACTTCCCGTCCACACTGGAACATAACACGTTCACCGTATTGGTCTCTCAAATCGAAAAACCCCGATGTCAAATCTGTCCTAATCACCTCAGACCTAGTGATCAAACTCGGAGAATACGTGACAGAACCAAACCGAACATCCGTAAACATAAGATAAGACGTTTGAGTGCGGCCTATATAGCCTTGTTCGACAAAATCGCAATACACATACACCTGATGCAATTTAGGTGACATAATAAGGAAAAGTCGCCGTCTTCCACACCCCAGCCTCTAACAAGACGCTAATCCCTTCAAATCCTATGGCGGGCACGATCCTGCCTTTGAACGTGATGTCGACGGGACCTTTGTAAACGAACATATTACGCAAATTTCTCTTGTAAACAAAATCCGCGGGTAAAAAACATCGCGTAGCTGTCGATCGGCTCGGCTCGGGCCATCAGTATTATCCTTCGTGAACACATTCCGGGGATCGAAAACTCTGTAACGCGACACATTACGCGTTTCAATACCATACGTGGTACAAGAATTGGTATCATCGATCACCACCCAGTCTAATATCCAGCGGTACCAGTTTCAATGGTAAAAAACTTTGGTTGGCGTCCCCGCGAACGACACCGTCGACACCACTACCTACAGCCCACGTGACTCCAAGATAACGCACAGAGTCCATAAAACGTCGAAAATCTAAAGTTAGCACAGTGGAGCCAAACAAATTGATCCCCTGTCTGCCGCGTCGACAATTTTGATTTCGATATCGCTGATAGATTTGGCTTCTAAACTGCTAAAGCGCGTTTCAAAATAGTCGTCGGTCGATACTGTGAGCCAAATTTACACGTTTTGACACCGACAAATGCCAGCAACTTTCGACGTCCTGCGCCAACCAGACTATCCTTTTCCAAGTTTGATAACACATACAAATTGGGCAAACACAAACGGTTTCGACCACCCTATCCCCGTGAATGTTTTTTCACTGTCACGTCAGTCGGATCAACCCCAGCCACAAACTTTGCAGTAAATATCAATTCGTATTGTTTAAACCCCAAATGCTGCAACAAGGCACCCTTAAGAAGCATTGTCACTTTACCACCAGTGTAATCATGTCAAATTGGGAAACAAATTCATAGTTATCTTTGCGCGTTCCGTGCTCGAAATTGCCACATCAAAATACTTGCGATCGTCAGGCGCAAAAAAGACGAGATTTCAACTCTTTGCTCCCCAATTTGCGCAGGGGCAAAAAGAAAATATTTGGTAATCTCACCAGCAACGAAATAACCATCCTGTCTTAACTAAATTAGTAACTAAACGCAATCCCCTTCGAATTTCCCATTACATCCCAATCGTCTGGTAAGAGCAACAACGACACCGAGACCGACCAATCCCATCAAAAATATGAGGCGCTACCAACTCTTGACGCCACGCTGTCGCGGTATTGACCTCTCCCCACCACTTATCACATTGCTCGGTAAAACCCATGTAAATTCATTATCGACCGACATCCTTTACCCACCAACGTCAACCAAATCCGTTACCCAGCTATTGAACTCGTTGTCGTACCCAGACCATTTGACCAACGACTCTTTCCGTCCGTTACTCATCCGCGTTTTAATAACCTTTTCGACCCGATAAAATTGCCGGAAAGTTTCGGCGTAAACTTTTGCAACTCCTCTTCGTGAAATTTCCCCATGACTTTTTCACCATTTAAATCTGCCAACAAATAATGCGGACGCTGCAGCTCTTTGATTTTAACATTGGTTATTTGGAAAATGTCTTCTTTCCATCGCGGTTTATAACCCTTTTCAAACACCCCCTTCAAAGTCGAAGTTCGCACCTGGTTACCAACATCAAACCTGTAACGCACGTCACCATCTGTAGGTCGGAACGCTTTATTATAAACTTCCAACTCGTTCTCGTTAGTCACAGTATCGGGCGCACGACCGATGGTACTATTTTCGCGCCCGTTATACCCCTTGAGCACGTCCGACAAGATATCGACCCACGGGATCGATCCCGAAGCAACAAAAACCTTCTCCAAAATTTCGCGCAATGTCTGATTAAACCGTTTGACTACAGACGCTTTAAGCTCGCTCTGCGTACTAAAGAAATTTATACCCGTCAGAAAAAAGTTGCTTGACTCTTCTATTATAAATTCGATACCTTGATCGGTACCTTGATCGGCACTCGCCCTTTTGCAAAAACCTCGCTCCACGCAGCAGACAACTCGACACTAGATTTATTTTTAAGAGGTACGGCCCACGCGTATTTAGAAGAAAAAAAACATCAATCACCGTCATAATGTACCTGTAGCCTTTATTACGACTCGCATTTTTCAGAATATCGACGAGATCCGATTGCCAGTGACTGTCCACCCCATACGCTCACATCCGATTCCGTTTAAATTTACGCCTGGCTGGAACCATCAACGAATGAGTCGTCTGAGCTTTCAACCACCGCTCCGTCTCGGCCTTTTTTACATCCGGCAACAACACCTTCACCGCTTGGTACAGGGTACAGTTTGTCTTGCGAACCGTAACCAGCGGGATGCGCAGCGTCGTAATATAAAAACAATTGGTGACCTCCTCCACTTTCTCGTCCCACTCCATCTGTTCTATCCACCACTACCGACCTCCCACAACAAGCAAAAGTACAACGCACGTCTTTCAGCAATCCACGCAACCTAATGATCTTCATCTCTATAACATATCAGTCAACTCCTCGAACGTCTTATAAGGCTTTTAACCCTGGGTAGACTCTTACTCCTGGGTGTACGAACAGGTGTACTATAACCTTTAAATTGTTCGTCACTTTATAAGCATCCAGAGCGCTCAAAAAATGCGCGTTTTTTTATGACGTTCTCCGGTAAATTTAAGCGCGCCCATTGCTCTGCAAACGCAGCAGCACCCTTAGTCTGATAATATGAACGCGCGTCACTTTTAACAATCACCTGATACAGATCAATAATATTAGTACCCCTTATGTTATCAAACGCGTTACTCTTATCAGAAACGAGCTGTGTTTTTTTAACGCACCCCACGAACTCATCACAGCTCGTTTAATCATGGGGCCGTATCTAACACTATTAGCCCAGCCGGCCATCTGTTCCGCCTTGCGGCGCGTTTCCATACGAACAATCGGGTCGTCTTCTTCCTCACCCCCACCATCACCAAATTCTTTTAAAGCGTTACTAAATGCAGCAGCCTCTTGATCCACTGTTTTACCCAAGTCCTGTACAGCCCCAACCACGAGAGCGGCCTGAAAAGCAGACTGGTTGATAGCCATTTGTGCAGTAGCCATATTCAATTCTCTATTGTTCTGTTGCAACATCATGGCATCCATATCGGACGGTTTGAGTTGAAGCTTTTGCAAAAGAAAAGCGCCCTGTTCATGTAATTCTAAAACACGTTTTTCTAAACCCTTGACCGAATCAAAATTAGCCATCATACCCTCGAAACGGGTAAAGGGGATCATGTATGATTTGTGCATAATGCTCAAACTATTTTATCAAAAGAGCGAAAAAATTGCATGCCTTAGGCTTTGAAATTAAATTTACTTATCTTATTTTTTTACCAGGTAGAGATACAGTGACTGCCCCAATCACCTCTAAGACCTTCTTGTATTTATCAAAAAATCGCTCCTCTTGTTTTTCTTGCGATCCAAGAAATAATACGCCCGAGTCAACCACTTGAAAAAAAATCTGCACCCGCATTGGTCAACAAACAAAACATGGCCTTTTTACCCTCTTTGACAGCGACGGCTAAAGCTTCATTAAACCCTTCGTGAAAGCCCATCACTATCCATTATAAAGCACACTATAGGGCTGTTCACACGATACAGACGAACGCAAACGAATGTCGTCTAAAGTGTCGGCCGATTATCGATCAGCAAGTACCCATAAGGCTCCTTTGTCGCCTCTTTATATGCATTAAGAATCACAAAAAAATTCCCCATCTGACCATCTTTTCATCTCGATTATTTTCAAACGCACCATATACTGGACATTTCGGTTAATCGTTTGACAATCTTTAGAAAACATATTCTGTACAAGCAACATGACCAACATGTTAAGATGATGAGATCCTTGGTAAAAAGATCATCAATCAAAAGACAAGTCCCCCCTTCCCCATCTCTTTAGACAAATCACAAAGCAAATCATCAAGGACAACGACGACATTCTCTTCATTAATATCCTCGAGTATACTTGTATCGGGAAACCTTTAACAAATTCAACCTGTATATCATTTTCAAGCAATTTGGTTTCCAAATCATTAACCCTTACTCTACCACGCGGCGATATTATCGCCGTTTTGGGTGCCCCGTCTTTGGCCCCGCCTCCCGAGCGCATTTTCAAAACAGTGCTGGTAGAGTAAGGGTTAATCAGCCCGCGACATATGCGCCAAGCCGAAAATACAGGCAGCATGATCCCGGTGGGCGGCCCAGCGGGTCCCGAAAGCGGAAGGGGCCCGACTTTTCTGCCTGGAAGACAGAGGACCCTTCAATAATCACGCCTTGATTAACCCTTGACGCGGCGATATCATCGCCGTTTTGGGTGCCACGTCTTTGGCCCCGCCTCCCGAGCGCATTTTCAAAAAAGTGCCGGTAGAGTAAGGGTTAATCGACCCGCGACATATGCGCCAAGCCGAAAATACAGGCAGCATGATCCCGGTGGGCGGCCCAGCGGGTCCCGAAAGCGGAAGCTGGAAGACAGAGGACCCTTCAATAATCACGCCTTGATTAACCCTTGACGCGGCGATATCATCGCCGTTTTGGGTGCCACGTCTTTGGCCCCGCCTCCCGAGCGCATTTTCAAAAAAGTGCCGGTAGAGTAAGGGTTAAACATCCGAGGCTGTTTGACCCCGTAATACCACCGCACGTGTTGAACCGATAGTTTGATAAAATCATTAGTCAATAACCATTTGACGAAACAAGTTTTCCCAAAACTTGTCGACCCAGAAATTAACCAGGTTGAACAACTTACTAGGGATGAACAAATTTCAATTCATAAGAACAAGTCATAAGAGTTTTTAATGTATTTTAATGTTTTAATCTAACAATTTCTAGTTTCGTTTTTTGCTGCTTACCTTTTCACAAAAGCGCAATGTTTAGTTTCAACCGCTTTTTCTTGAACAAGGATGTGCTAGTAATTTATCAATTCTAAACCTCCAGGTGCACAAATTAATATCAGTCCATACAATACAACGTCACTAACCATGGCAGACGCAGAATAAAAATACCAGTTGGTATCGCAAGACCAATAAATAAAACTGGAATGAACATATATCACGGATTTGGCCGGATTTGGCCAGTATTAATCACACTCCCAATATACTACAAAACGCTTGCACCAAAACCGCTACCAAATTACTCAACTCAATCAAGGTTCCCATTGGTAGGTAGAGGGTGGGGACGGGGTTCCTCACCAATCGCTGTAATAACCCCAAGTAAGTCTAATGTATTTGCGCCGCGCTGCCCTTCGAGCCCTAATTCCCTTTAACAGCACCAGCGATCAGCGGAATAAGTGTGGGAAAAATTTAGCAGCCGTCAACGCGGCGGCCCAATTCCAATCAAACCACCACTCTGTTTAACAGTTTAACTCGCACCCTCGTACACGGTCTACAAACCGTTTCTTTTTAACGTTTTGTAGTAGTTTTACGTTTACGTAGTTTACGTCGCCGCCTCTTATATACCATTGTCACCCGATATATTAACTAATTCCAATAACCCACGGCAAAACCCAACACCCCACAGCAGCCAATATTTGACTCTTTCGATGACTAGCATCCAAAAGACGCCAAAGCAAAGCGATGACATCAACAATCGTCGCAAACAACACGGACTTAATTCGTTCAAGTGCTCGCCCCTTTGCCCTGAGCCTTTTATATTTTTTCCTAAGCAGGCGTCGACGTTTGATTGCACCAGGCGAACGCGTTCCCCGCTTTTTTTAAAGGTTTTGCATATTCGTTCAATATCGATCAACCCCTCCATTTTTTATACTTTTATATACTTTTTCCCCATCAGATAACGCGGCTAACGGTGAACGCAAGAAAACAGCCCTGCAGAGACTTATAGACATGTCACGATAACAAGAGAACAGCTCTGCAGAGACTTACAGAACATGCCACGATAACACATATACTAGTATTAATTTTGAGGGTTCAAGTATATCCTCAATAAACTTCTCACACGTTTCCGTTTTTTCGTGTAAAAAATAACAATGTGTCATACATTTTTTCTTTCCAACCCTCCACTACCATCACCACCACCACCAACACCACCCCACCACCACCACCAACACCTCTACCATCAGGAACAGACTTTGTGATACTTTCCGAAAAGCTAAGCTATCGGTCTTGGTTTGATGAAAAGAAAAACCTAACCATAAAAAAACGTCCAAATGAAAAAAAGATTTTTTTTTCTTTCGATTTTTTGAGTCAAAAGTCTTTTTTTTTTTTTGCCAATTTTTTTCGCACTTTTTTTCAATTTGGACCCGTTTTTTGATGATAAAATTGACACACTTAAGGCAATGAGAAATTATCGGGGAAATGACAGTCATTTTTTGGACTCGTTTTTTCATTGCAAAACGATACACTTATGGCAATGGAGAAAATCGAAAAATTGCAGTCTACTTTGAATTTTGCCATTTTTTCGATTTTTTCCATTGTCTTAAGTGTGTCGTTTTTACCATGAAAAAACGAGTCCAACTTTTGTCGAAAAAACGACAGTCCGAAAAATGACTGTCATTTTCCCGATAATTTCTCATTGCCTTAAGTGTGTAAATTTTCATCAAATTTGTTTCTTTTTATATCACTGCTTTTTGTATCCATTACACGCTTAAAAAAATGAAAACAATCCCATTGAACTACACAGTTAAAAAAAAAAGAAAAAAATGCCCGCTTTTTCTGCAATGCGAAATAATTACGAAAACCGTCCAAAATATCCTCGTTTACACTACATAATATTGCCTATTAACATACTTGAACGGGGTTTCCATCGCTTTACGGAACATATATACCCTTACTACTCCTGACATATCCAACAGCCAACGGTTTTTAAGCCACAACATCGCAGGACAAAATATGATAGAATACATAAAGACTAGTCTGGTTTCAGTCGTTTCTACACAAACTGACAAAGATGCCAAATTTTAATATGTCTTTAATGGAATAAAAAATTTGAATGCTTTCTTAATTGTTTTGTTCATTTTCATTTACACCAAGGAGATTAATTTTATTATTTGTTTTTATTAGTCCATTTGTCTGTTTATGTCATGTATATCTGTATGTTGGTCCTTTAGATCAGGATGATTTTAGGAAACAGTTCGCTCTGTTGGTGCAATCGGTAAGTAACATTCATTCTTTCAGGTAAGCTACACCACGGGTGAAAACGTGATTTTGTGTGGGGTTGCTTTGGAATGAGACGGGATGTTATTTGTCGACCCCCCGTGTCTCACTATCTGATAAATTATCCTCAACCTTTCGTTACTTTCTTTGGCAATGTTTGTTTCCATAAAACAAAACGAGCTCAATAGCTAGTACTGAAGCTCCATGCTACACTCGACTCCACATCCATTTGAATGGGTTCAGTGGCGGATGTAAAAGGTTATAGTTAAAGGGGCAAACCATGGTGTGGGGAGGGAAGGCGGGCAAAAATACCCATCTTGTTAACAAACTAACTAAACATATAATTCAAACATATTTTTATTAAATGATTATCAAATCTGAGGAAGGGGGAGTGCTCCCCTTGCCCTTATGGCAAGCCGCCATGAATGAGTTGGGTATCCTTGAGAAAACACGTTCATCTTTTCTAAGAAAACATCTGAAGATACCATACTATACATGGCGCACTTACCTGGTGATTTACAAATATGCCTTTGCCTTTTCTGCTACTTTTGTAAAGATCACCTGCATACGACCCAGACATTAATATTTTAATCTTTTCCAAATGTGATAATGATTATTATCAAGTTACCTTAATTTGCATTACGTAAACAATGGCTGTTTACTAAACACTGAAGTGCCAGTACCCTGCTCAAACACTAGCCATTGAACGAGTAGAAATTGACTCTTGCTTTTTATATGGCATATATAGTGGAAGAGGGCAAGAATCCCCAATTTCTTCTTTGCAAGTGGAAAAATTGCACTAGTATAATTAGTTTCCATTGGGAAAATGTTCTTCAATATTTGGGAAAATTTTGCCCAATATTACCACATTTGCCAATAAGTTTTATTTAATAATTTAAATAATTATTTTATTTTAATAATTTCTTAATTTAACATCCCAACCGGGAAGAAAGCATGCAACTGGGACGGTGGGTCCTCTAATGAAGTCATTTCCCCCGAACCCCGTCCCCACCCCCACTCGCCCTCGCTCTTCACCGCAATGGAATGCAAGATTTAGTGCCTTTGTGAATCTTTGTCCAAAGATATAGAACTAGATATAGGGTTATTTGGTCTTAAAAACATTATAACAATTTAATTAGGAGATGTTGTAATGAATAAATTCTGTGATTGATTATAATGAAATTGTTTGCATTTAACAGCATGCATATGGGAGCTCTAATATTGTGGCGTATCTTACACATTATAAATTGTATGTACTTTTGATTATAAAAGGTTTTGTGGTTTTCTAAGAGAGGGCTCAGAGAGCTGTGGAACACTGTGGAAATAATTTCCTTGAAAGAAGTGTGTTGTTCTATTAAAAAATGTTATTAAACCTTTCATCCAGGCCATGACAAAAATGTTTATTTTCACTCACCACTTTGGTAGACCTTGGTCAAATTGAGACTCTTGATAAAGAATTGAAAATCTTAGTCAATAAAATCTCCAATCTATACTGACCATTTGCAAGATAATACAATTTCTTCAACAAATTTGATCATGTCTAGATTTGGCATTCATAAAGTTTATATCTGGGTAAATAAAGTTTGATATGACCAGATCAAGCTAGATAGAAATACAATATAAAGGAAATTTGATATAGAATTAAGTCTAATCTGGCCAGATACAGCCAGATATAACTTTGATTGAAGTCAGTTTAATCTAAAAATAAAGTTTGATATGGCCAGATCAAGTTATGTATAAGCTTGATTAAATACTACATTTAATATACAAATTAGCCTGATCTGTCCAGATCAAGGCAGATACAAAATCAATTGAATGCTACATTTAATATGCAAAAAGGTTTGATCTGTAATGATCAAGCCAAACATAAACTTTATTGAATGCTATATTTTATATACAATTAAAAATTGATATGGCCAGTTAAAGTCATTTAACAGTTAAACTCGGTTTGATCTACTACAATTTACAAATAAAGTTTGATATGGCCAGATCAAGCCAGATACAAACTTGATTAGATGGTACATTTGATATACAAATCTAGTTTTGATCTGGGAATTATATATGGCCCAGATCTGGATATTATATGTGGGCCAGAACTGCAGAATTGTTTTACCGTAACCCATCAAGTTATGACCTTGACCATAGTTTGTTAATTTTATTTAATTTAAGCCTTTGAAATTAATTTTGCCAACCCCGAAAGCCTTGTTGATAAGATAAAAGTGTTATACTTATAGGGCCTAGGCCTATACTGTGCAGCCAGTACAATCATTTGAAACCTGTGGTTATTAAATGACAGATTAGGCTACATGTACATGAACATGTACTGCAATATGATTAATATGACGTCACAAAATTATTGATTTCTCAAAAGTAACCTTTCCAAATGACCAACGAGTCGAAACTGTTGTCAAGGTGCCACGTTACCCAATTTAGTTAAAGTGGTCCAGCCATGCCTTCTAAAAAATTAAGATTGAACCTGATATAGGTTTTTCATATCCCTAAATTCAATAATCCGTCAAAAAATCCTTGTTCTAAGTCCATTTTCTTAATGAAAAAGGACTTAAAAATTGATCATTTATTGCTTGCTCCGAAAAAAGGTTGAAAGGGATTTTCGACGTCATAACAGCTTGCTACGTCATTTCAGGGACTGCTAATCGTAAACAATGTATTACACACATGCTAACCACGTACGAATAGCGTCTGGTTGCGAACATTTTTTGGGCTGTTCAGATCCTTCTAAAATTCAAGCTATGATGAAAATAATTTGAAAATAAATGAAGAACATTCTCATCATGAAGGGATGCCGTTCCTTTTTAAATTGAACCGCTTGCAGACAAGAACGAAGGATCAGGCTTACAACCCTGACACGGTCCTACAGTACAAAGCCTGCGTAATCGGCATGAAATTTCTTACTGTTTGGCAAGAAATATTTTGTTAAGTGTAATCAAAGTAAAGTGTTTGCAACAACATATACCTTTATTTTTTACGTCTAAAGGAAAAATAAAGTTTAATTTATCAATGTTTAAGTCTCTGTCGCTTGACGTTTAGTCAACAGGCCTACGTAAACTGAATAGTTCATTCACGCAATTCCGTTTGCGTTTTTGCGCTTGAATTTAATGTTTTTGAAGAAATTGTGAAAATGTTGTTACTTTATTTTTACAATTTTGATATGCTGAAAGCATGCCGACACAATAATTGCAATTCAGTTCTATTTTATCGATTTTTCTTCATTTGATTATATTTCACACTATATATGAAATAAATTATATAAATTTTGAACTGATTAAGTAGCCCAGTCGGTTACGGCTTCATCTTTTGAGACAAAGGTTACAAATTTGAATCTAACAGTCTTATTTTGCTTTCGTCAGTCAGTTTCTTTCGTTTGAAGTTTTATTACTCGCGGAACAATTACATTTTTATGTCAGAGACGTATGCGGTCAAGCTACTGTTAAAATCTAACAGAACAGGGGTAACAATCTGGTGTGAATATGACACTGTACCTGGTAAGCCCCGAAAACTCGCTTCATGTCAAGTGTACAAAACACATCCAGAATTGTCTCATTTTGTTGCCCTTTGCCATTGATCAACACTTTTAGTTTGAGAATTTATATTACTGCATCCTCCAACTAACACAACGCTGCAGCATTTTGTTTAATAATTGCTTGGAAAAGTAATATTTCAGAAGAACAAACAAATATGTTGTCGATACTAGTTGTGAAATTACAATGGCGGCCACACGTTATACGTTGCATCGTTTACATACAGTCGTTCCCAAAATGACGTCATTGCGCATTGAGCCTTATTCTGGGTTTTTGCGTGAAGATGATGAAAAATGCATTTTTCTCGCAACCGATGGGATTTTGTGCAGACAAATGTTATATTTTTGATATAGAACTAAGATATAGAACTAGATATAGGGTTATTTGGTCTTAAAAACATTATAACAATCTAATTAGGAGATGTTGTAATGAATAAATTCTGTGATTGATTATAATGAAATTGTTTGCATTTAACAGCATGCATATGGGAGCTCTAATGTTGTGGCGTATCTTATACATTATAAATTGTATGTACTTTTTGATTATAAAAGGTTTTGTGGTTTTCTAAGAGAGGGCTCAGAGAGCTGTGGAACACTGTGGAAATAATTTCCTTGAAAGAAGTGTGTTGTTCTATTAAAAAATGTTATTAAACCTTTCATCCAGGCCATGACAAAAATGTTTATTTTCACTCACCACTTTGGTAGACCTTGGTCAAATTGAGACTCTTGATAAAGAATTGAAAATCTTAGTCAATAAAATCTCCAATCTATACTGACCATTTGCAAGATAACACAATTTTTTCAACAAATTTGATCATGTCTAGATTTGGCATTCATAAAGTTTATATCTGGGTAAATAAAGTTTGATATGACCAGATCAAGCTAGATAGAAATACAATATAAAGGAAACTTGATAAAGAATTAAGTCTAATCTGGCCAGATACAGCCAGATATAACTTTGATTGAAGTCAGTTTGATCTAAAAATAAAGTTTGATATGGCCAGATCAAGTTATGTATAAGCTTGATTAAATACTACATTTAATATACAAATTAGCCTGATCTGTCCAGATCAAGGCAGATATGAAATCAATTGAATGCTACATTTAATATGCAAAAAGGTTTGATCTGTAATGATCAAGCCAGACATAAATTTTGATTGAATGCTATATTTAATATACAAATACAAATTGATATGGCCAGTTAAAGTCATTTAATAATTAAAGTCAGTTTGATCTACTACAATTTACCAATAAAGTTTGATATGGCCAGATGAAGCCAGATACAAACTTGATTAGATGGTACATTTGATATACAAATCTAGTTTTGATCTGGGAATTATATATGGCCCAGATCTGGATATTATATGTGGGCCAGAACTGCAGAATTCTTTTACCGTAACACATCAAGTTATGACCTTGACCATAGTTTGGTCATTTCGTTTTCTTTGAAATCAATTTTGCCAACCCCAAAAGCCTTGTTGATGAGATAAAAGTGTTATACTTATAGGGCCTAGGCCTGTACTGTGCAGCCAGTAAAATCATTTGAAACCTGTAGTTATTGAATGCCAAATTAGGCTACATGTACATTAACAAGTACTGCAATAAGATTATTATGACGTCACAAAATTATTGATTTCTTAAAGGTAACCTTTCCAAATGACCAAGAAGTCGAAACTGTTGTCAAGGTGCCACGTTACCCAACTCAGTTAAAGTGGTCCTGCCATGCCTTCTAAAAAAATGAGATTTAACCTGATATAAGTTTTTCATATTCCTAAATTCAATAATCCGTCAAGAAATCTTTGTTCTAAGTCAATTTTCTTAATGAAAAAGGACTTAAAAATTGATCATTTATTGCTTGCTCCGAAAAAAAGTTGAAAGGGATTTTCGACGTCATAACAGCTTGCTACGTCATTTCAGGAAATGCTAATCGTAAACAATGTATCACAAACATGCTAACCACGTACGAATAGCGTCTGATTGCGAACGTTTTTTGGGCTGTTTAGATCCTTTTCAAGTTCAAGCTATAAAAAAAACAATTTGAAAATAAATGAAGAACATTCTCATCATGAAGGGATGTCGTTCCTTTTTGATTTGAAGCGCTTGCAGACAAGAACGAAGGATCAGGCTTACAACCCTGACACGGTCCTACAGTACAAAGCCTGCGTAATCGGCATGAAATTCTTACTGTTTCGCAAGTAATATTTTGTTAAGTGTAATCAAAGTAAAGTGTTTGCAACAACATATACCTTTATTGTTTACGTCTAATGGAAAAATAAAGTTTTATTTATCAATGTTCAAGTCTCTGTCGCTTGACGTTTAGTCAACAAGCCTACGTAAACTGAATAGTTCATTCACGCAATTCCGTTTGCGTTTTTGCGCTTGAATTTAATGTTTTTGAAGAAATTGTGAAAATGTTGTTAGTTTATTTTTACAATTTTGATATGCTAAAAGCATGTGGACACAATAATTGCAATTCAGTTCTATTTCATCGATTTTTCTTCATTCGATCAAATTCCACACTATATATAAAATAAATCATAAATTTTTTAAACTGATTAAATAGCCCAGTTCGTCTTTTGAGCGAGAGGTTACAAATTTGAATCTCACAGTCTTATTTTGTTTTCGTCAGTCTGTTTTTTTCATTTGAACTTTTATTAATCGCGGAGCAGTTAAATTTTCATGTCAGAGACGTATTCGGTCAAGCGTCAAAGTGACAAAAAATGCATTTTTCTTGCAACCGATGGGATTTTGTGCACACAAAAGTTATATTTTTGCAAATCAAATAATCCAAATAACATATTTAACGTAAGATCCGACCTCCATGGCAGGACCACTTTAAGTTTCAATTAGTTAAAATTGATTGGTGAATTAGGCGTACACCTAACGCTACAGCTGGCTAGTTTCAGTATGGCCTAGGACATATGCAGAGAGTATCATAATTAACGTTAGGCCTATGTTAGGAACAAATAGTACTGTGTGACAAATACGGTGTGGCAGTCTCGCCGGTTAAGGACAGTTGAATACCTACCAAATCATATCTTCATATCCATCGAATGGAGGACACTAGTCAAACACGGCCGATGAGCGTGGGACAACTGCTATGCCCTTTTTTTCTGTCTTTAACATTCAACTTATATCTGTGAATACTGGCAGTAGTTACATCGACTTACGCTGTAGTCTTAGGCTACACCACAGCAGTATAGTACGGAGCTAGAGCTGATATACGGTATACAGTTTGTGCATTGCATTGCATTGGCGCGGCATGGTGGTAACAAGGACACTTTTGATTGGTTGTCAAGAGGACTTCCCCACATATAATAAAATGACTGGTTACACTTTGGCCTTCTGTTCTGAGAAAACCCATTCTTTGGCAAAATAAAGTTTGCACTAATACTCAGTGTAGATTTTAGGTTTCCTCATATGGAGAAATCTGGTTACCTCACTTCGTGGGTAAAACGTTTCCCTCTTTTTTTTACAGTGAACCGAGTGAAACCCGCATTGGGCCCAACTGTTCATGCTGGCTAGGGAGGTGTCACAACTTTGTTAATTAATATCTCGAAAAGTTCGTTGAATATTTACATGAAACTATCTTTAATCAAAAGAGATTTGCTACTCTAAACGCACACCTTGCTAGTATGACGGAAATGCATTACCCCCTCAAAAGATATGAGGAAAAGAAAAGTCCCTTATAATATTTGGAACGTTTTTTTTCTTTTTCCGGCGACTTTCCCTATGCATTAGCTTTACGTGTCCCCGACCTAGCCAGCCTGAGCACACACAGTTAGGCCCTGCATGGGTCCCAAGTGGGCTGATGTATGGGGTCATTGTGGGCTGACCATGTGGGACCCAGTCAGTTTTGGCTAGGCTGCCCAACTGGGTACCAGGTGGGTTAACCGGTAAGAGCACTTGCGGTACTAATATGGGGCCCTTGTGGGCTCAGTAAAGTTTGTAATTGCTCTTGTGTAACCAATATGGCCCCAAGTGGATAGCCCATATGTAAACCTTGTCTGATTGCCCACGCGTAACCCACATGGGGCCCATATTGGACAAGTGCCAGCTCAGTTCAGCCCACCTCAACCGAATGAAACCCGTATGGGGTCCAACTAATCATGCTGGCTGGGTAGGGTCCAATAAAATAACATGTAGGTCCCTGCGGCAGCGCTTTCACAAGATATAGTTTCTAGGGCTCAGGAAATAAACCCATAAATTTTCTAAAACTTTGCAGATATTTCCAGGAATTAAGACAAATACGAAATAGCGCTTTTTTTCGTAACCCAACATAAAATATTTTTTTATAAAAACTAATGAGGGAAAGGACAACAAGTTACGATTGCTGCCGCAACTATTTGGCATGACTGCATGATCAAGGAAGGGCAAACAATATATACATTATCATACAAAATTGCAATAAGCTAAAACTAACAAAGATAGCAAAATCCATATAAATTTATAATAGTCTGATGCCACAAGATTATCTGGAATTTCCCAGATTTGTTGCATTCCCCGACTGAGAATACCAACATTTCTAGGTTGATTTCTTTAAAGGCGGAAGTTGTGGTACTGCCAGGTTGAGCTGTAAATTATGTAATAATGCAGTTGGCTGAAGTTTAAAGGTACTGTATTATCTCAATTGAAAGAAAATGTATATTTAAATGAAGAGTCTTGTTAAAATGTGAGGGAATTTTGATTTGTCACTGCCCTGCCCTCATCCCTTAACTTAAGTTGTTGTAATGTGTGGTGTATTAGGATTTAACATGCTTTTGATGCAGGAGGGGGGGGTTTACCAAAGAAAACATGCTGATGGGATGAAATATTTTCAAAAATCTGTCAAAATATTAATCTATTACACCTTTGAAAGCTTAATTCAACAGAAGAGCAAAAAAGGGTCTTATTTTTGGGTTTATTTTTTAACCGCATTTATCTTTGTTGTTGTTGTTGTGCGGGGGAGAGGGGGGGGGGGTGTACAACCCGTCGATCCCTGGCTTCACCCAATTATCTGCACGGCCGCTATCCATAAACCTTTCAACTCCTGCATTCGTACCAGGCAAAACCCTTGTATCTGTTTGCTGGCAAATACCATTTTGCTCCGTCTGGTTCCTATTTTTCAGAAAACGACATTTCTTTCACAGAACTTGCTTAAAAGGAGAATACTTACACTACTGATCACGGTAAAGTATATGATACACTCAAATGCACCTATAAATAACAATTGTTTGTTCCTCCATATTCACAATCCTTTTATCTTAGAGTTATTACTACTATCATGAGACTTGCGATAATTACATACAACAAATAATCAGATAGTTACAGGCGTTTTTCAGCAACATTCTGACATTTTTAAAGCCGAATTCAGGAAGTAGTTTGCCAACAGTACCGGAAGTTATATTAAGAGAGGTGAAATCGTGCAAAAACCTGGTCTAAGATAAAAGAGGGGGTAAAGTTAATTCTAAAATTCTAGACAAAAGTATTTGACCTTTTTTTTCAGCCCTTTGACCCCATTTTACAAGTTGCAGGTCTAAGTTATGTCCCAACATTTAAACGGATATAACGGGAAAAAATGGGCAAGACTTTTGTCCATGATTTTAGTTACATGTATCATATATCTTAGTATAAATGCAGAAATTTCGTCAAGATTTAAAGTTACATCTCGTTTGTGTAGAAACGACTGAAATCATGCCAGTTGTACCTCAGCGTCTTTATATATATTCTGCTATAATTCATACTGAGATTTTGTGGCGTAAAAACAAAAAAAGATTTTTTAGGAAAGTAGCGAAACAGATTCTAGTAAGGTAATCATAAATTACCACCTAAAGAAATTTGGAAGAAAACACCAAATTTAAAAAATAGAATAATATTCTTCCAAATACAGAAATAGATGAAAGTGAGGATGAGGGCGAAAGCATCTACAGAAGACTTTCCACATCAGTCATTTGTACACGAATGAGATTTGAAACCTTAATTTCTTAACTGATACAAGGTATTGAATTAGTTTCTTCACTATTTTGTTTCTCCTAAAAGTATATGGACCAGACGAGGTACGTAGAGCAGGGGCGTTAGAGGGTCACCTCTCAGAAATTACCTTAATTTTCGGGAATTTGTCTTCAAGTTCGAAAAATGTGACGAAATTTTGTTAAATTTTGGCATGCTTTCGGGAACTTTTGGTCAATTTTCGGGAAATTTTTCACAAAATATTCAACTTGCAGCTTCACCACATTTTTCACTTTATTCAAAAAAATTTCACCTCCCAGCCGAGCGGAAAGCATGCAACAGGAAAGGTGAAAATCAGTTTTTCCCAGTTTTTTGAATAGAACATATTTGTACCGGTTCCAAAGTGTCGTCGATTGTATAATAGAAGGGTAACATTGATTACGTGTAGAAAGTTAAAATTATGCAGATGAATATTTCCATCCGATAATACTATGTAAGAAGCAAAGTTAAAATGATTTTCCGTGGACACGAACCGCAAGGAAAGGCAATTGGAAAATTCAATGTTCAGTCGATATCAACAATAATCATGAGCAGCGACAAAAATTTACATATCAATAGCTGGCAATAATTTTGATCAGATTTTTGCTCATAAATTCGGTGCTCTCTGAGGCAGTTATACGAAGAACAAATTAGTATAGGTACCGGTATGTGAAGGAATGTTCGGAACACCCAATTTAAGAAATTAACCATAGCATTCCAAAGCGCAAGGTGTAAGGGAAGTTAGAAATACCAAACATCTTGACGCAATCTGCGTAATGAATGTATCGCAACTAAGAAATCCTTGTTCTTGTACAAGCACTGTTAAAAACAATTTGTTATTATTGACTTTAAAGGACGAGTTATTTAAGACAATTTCGTATACGAAATTTACTGCTGTAACTAGTTCGTCACCCTAATAGCAATTGAGCTGTTGAAGGAATCATCCAAAAAAATTCAGCAAAGTATTTTGCAATAAAAACACAAAGTTTTATTAAAATACCTTCTCCTTTTTTACAAACTTTGATATTGATATCTTTTCAAACATATCATCAATGATATAAGACAAATTTACGTTTCAGCAGAATTCCAGAAATCATGCCAAAAAAATTAAATGCCTATTGGCTGCAACATACATTTATGGTTTTAATTCCCTATCACAAAATACATTAAATTCTACCTACATAGTCTTTAGATTAGATTAGATGTACACAATGCCAAAGCCCAAAACTGTGTTCATCCGTGGATTAAAGTTGTTTACAGTAAGAACACGACAGAAGAAGAGGACAATATGTGAACAGTCACCAAATGAGATGACAAAATACTAAAAATAAAATCATTATAACAATTGTATAGCATAAATCTTTAAAACACACTCAATATCTTTAGAGTAGTGGCATTTTTAAAACTCAACATATCAACTTGTATATTTTTTAGATTTAGGCTAAATCAAGGTAAGTTGTATTGTGTGTTGAAGAAATATGGTTCTCTTTATTTTACCTAAGATAAGTTTTCTGACTACTTCGATTACAAATCTGAGTACGAGTATATTGCCATTACTGAGTTCAATTTAATTCATTTTACAAACGATTCTGAATCATAACAAATGTGGAGCAAGCACGAGTTCCTACTTCGAGGACAACAGCTCTATTAGCCAGTAGCCAATAAATCGAATACAAAAAATTCGGGTTGTAGTGTTTTGCAAATTTTTCTTCAAGATGGTTCAAAAATTACTGATGTCAAAAAAAATCTGAATCTTATTATAATTCGGGAACTTCATTTGGATTAAAAAAAAAAAAGTCCAACTACGTCACTGGACATCTACGCACACATGTAGTACGGTAGCTCTTCCTCTGTCTTTGATCAGTAAGTATAAAGATCCCTAGATATAGTAAAAAGAGAGTAGTTGAACAATGTCATAATTATACCAAATGCAAGGTTAATCAAATAGGCTAATTGAATAATTATCGAATATAGTAATGTATCTATCCACCACTAACTAAAATAGCGATGAAGTAGCTCCCAATAGTTTTGCATTAAGATAAATGATACTATATCAATCCATCTAACAGCAGTGACGTCCTCAATGTTTGGTTGAAGGATACAAAAAATGAAGGAAACAAATACGTACATATAAATTGGTAATAAAAAGTGAATATACAATGTGGGTGTCACTTTGGATTTTAGAGAATACGTCTCCCCGAATTCCATCTTATAGCAATGGCACTGTTTAGGACAAAGTGGAAATTCAAGAACTCATTGATTGACTGTAATATTACACACATCATCATACTAGATAGTTTTTCTGTAGTTAGGTAACGGTCATACCGTTCTGTTTCTCGTACCAAGAAAGGTTTTCTAACTTAACACTAACACGAGAGAAGTAAATATTAGCTAGGATTCCGTAGAAAATGTATTTTATATACCAGTGTCAAATAGAACTACGTAACAAAGTTCCTGGAAAATATACTCCTAGTGTCAAACAGAACTACGTAACAAAGTTCCAGCAAAATATACTCCTAGGAGTATATTTTCCTGGAACTTTGTTACGTAGTTCTGTTTGGCACTGGTATATAAAATACATTTTTTATCAATTTATCTTTTGTTTTGATTTTTTTGAATATAAAACATCCTTCAAGTGAAGTGATAGTGTTGATTAAAAGTCTTCTTCTGTAAAAAAAAATAACATGTAAAAATAACTTGTTATTCAGCAATTCAACAACAACAGTTATCTAAGTTTTCTCGCCATCTACAGAATAATAAACAATGCAAGATCTTTTTATTTACAAAAAGGAGGAAAGCTGGTGCAAACTCACAAAAAGCTAGTTGAACTTGTAAACTTGAGTTCACTCTCTACAAAGATAAACGATAAACAGACAGACTACATAACAACTTCAATTTACAAAAAAATATAGGTCAAAATACAAGGAAGGAAAAAGGGGACACAACATAAAAAATATGCACTATTGAAAAGGAAACATATACAAAATATACACAATTTACAACTTAGTACAACACAATTAATAGTAGCAAGATAACAATAATCATTTAACATATTTCTTAAAAGAGTCTTTAGATCTTGTGCTTTAAACAGAAACAATTCAATTGTTTGAGACCACTGTAAAGAATACTTTGTTGGGTCGAATAAAGTCTACAAAGAGGAAGAGAAACGAGATTAGTTGATCTGGTGGAGTACGAATGAATATAGTTCCTTTTCTTAAAGTGATTGGAGAAAATTGATGAGAGGTAATTGTAATGCCAATGATATATGAAGAGAGTAATGTAACCTATTTATATTGTACACTGTGGAAGAATTAAAGGGGGAAAAAATGTCGGGGTGCATATTCATTAAAATGAATACGGATATGAATCCGTATGATACGGATTAACTTTTTCTGAAGGATGAAAACTTTTATAATCCTAATTTGATATGTACCATCCCACATAATATATTACAGTACGATATATATGGGACTATGAGTGTGATAGAGGACTATTAAAAAAACGAATTGTAAAAACCATGCTGATATCTTGTTATTTCATTGAAAAGATTTCCCCAAAGTGTGACCTCACAGTGCCATTGTTATGTCATATATGCAGATCCAAGACAATTTCTATGTATTGCTATAAAAAAAAGGGTTTTTCTTTTATTAAGGTTGTATAAGGTAGATGAAACTCCCAAACCCCGTTCTTTTTAAGTGCATTATACCCCACATTAACAATTAAACAATAAATGCTTCCAATTCACTTGGCTGGTGCCACGTCACTTTCAGGAGATGACGTCATTTGCTTGAGTGAAAACAAACCTTTGCGCAATACACGTGGGCAAGTCCATATGCGTTTAAAGTATGCGGTACGTATGGCATGTAAACAAACACAGCTGATCGCTTTGTTTTCACTCGAATGCGAGGTGAATGCGCGCAGTTGCTATGCGGTCTGATGACCTCAGGTCACATTTCCAAACTAGTGAATAATTAACTTTGTATAGAAATACATACAAATTGTTGTGGATTTGCCTTTATGAGTTTATGACATCACACTGTACAATGCGAGGTCACTTTTCAAAACAGGTATGGAATCTTTGAAATGAAATAACTACAAAACGGAATAAGATATAACCAGTCGTTTGTACTCCAATTTGGTTTCTTCTTCAGACCTCTATGAAAATGAAAATTCACGGGAATATTCCTGTAAAAGGTCATTTACATGTGATCTTGTCTGACTAGGTATAAACAATTTTTACGTCTTGTTTAGCTTGGACAGAGGAATATCATGGCTACATTATGACGAAACACCACACCTATCGCAGATCTGAGTACATTTGTTTTGATCACCAAGGAGAGGGAAACCCACGCACCACTGGAAACCAAAACGAGGCCTTATGTAGTTGAAGTGAATTGTGCAGTAAGCACGGGTATTCCGTGCCCTCCGCAGGCTACAAAAAAAAAAATAGGCTACAAATTAACATGTGTATTGTGTTCCATCTAAGCTCCTACTTTTGTTTTAATTTGCACAACGCTTATTGTATGCGAAGAAAGTAAAACAAGTAATCAATAATATGTCTGAGACAGCGGGAGCGTAGGAGATCTGGAATTATTGGACAGATTGAGGGATCAAGTTGACATCGAATGTGATCGATACATACATGCATCCTATAGAATCATACAATAACAGCTTACTTCGAGAGTAGTTTTCTCTTAATCAAAAGATGGCGGATCTCCAGCATGTATACTCAGCAATTCTAGACCTGAGGGCCACGACAGAAGAAGAGAATGATTCAATTGTTGCTTTTAAGGAATATTCCCGTGAATTTTCATTTTCGTATATATGATAGAGGACTATTAGAGAGACCATTTGGCTGAAAAATCATGTTGATATCTTTTGCTGTTTAGGCTGTTAGGTGTGATTGCATTTCAGAGATTTCGCGATTGTTTTGAAAATTGACGCCGCAGTGTATGACGTGATGTCATAAAGGCAGATCGAGGACAATTTTCATGTATTTATACACACAAAACGAAAAGTTTTTCTTTTACTTATAGTGAGCAAGTGGGCAAAGCATGTTCTTATTTAATGTTATTTCCCATCTCAATAAATAAGTAAAAAATGCATTTCGGAAGAGGATATTAATTTTCAAAGAAATACATAAAAACTTGTCTTGGATTTGCCTTTATGACATCACGCTGTACACTGTGAGGTCACTTTTCAACTCACTCACGCAATCTTTGAAATGCAATAGGCTAACTTCTGAACGGCAAAAGATATCAACATAATTTTTACACCAAATTGTTTCTTTCATAATACTCATCATATACATGAAAATAAAAATCCACGGAATTCCATGATTAATTTATAGGAATCATCATATTTAATCATAATAAACATCAATTGCCCCCAAACTACATCGTCTTTACACATTACGTATGTTAACAATATGCTTGAGCTTGAGCACATAAGCTTCGCTTAGATCAAGGGTTCTCAATTAGATTTTTGGAAGGGTCATCATTTCACAACAGCTTCAGGCCGTGGGCCAATTACGTGGCAAAACCAGCGTCATGTGACAAAGAAAACCCGTCAAAACAATCCTTGAAGACAAACAAGTTAAGAGCGTGCGCGATTAGAAGGATGTATGCCAGATGTCGGCGGTTATTTTATCCACCTTCCTTTGACAACCGCAAGCCCAATTTATAGCGGAACTAAAGATAACATTTTATTTGATAAGCCACGATGTTTTAGAGAGCTGATCTGCCTAGAAAAGAAACAAAATAAACAAGTATTTTGCGATTTTTACCCATCTCTTTCGGATTGATCTTACATTGCATTATACAATGATTATTGTTCGCGGGCCAAAATGGATTGTCTTGCAAGCCAGATTTGGACCGCGGGCCGCCTATTAAAAATCGCTGGCTTAGACTATTGGCTGATACTTAAAAAGTCTAAATGTATGTGGACTTGCGCATTTGGTGGTTATCCTTTCTCAAATCCTGCTCTACGCCTTTTAAGAAGAATGTGCCCAGTTTTAAGTCGCTTTAAGCTACCTGAGATAACTGTAATTCTGCAGATTATTCATTCTCTTTTCTTTTCATTTTCAATTTTTATCTGATTATTTGCATTCATCTTTCTGCGCCTTTAATGCTTTGTCGAATTTACATATCAGTAGATACGTATTATAATTTTCTATACTACGGTGACCCATTAAGGACATTAAAATAAATATATTTTGCGAATCTGTTATTTAGATTGCGAATCTGTCTTAATAAACAGATTTGCAATCTGATTTAACAGATTCGCAAGCTGAATTAACAGATTCGTAATCTAAATAGACAGATTTGCAATCTGTTTAAAAGGATTTGCAATCTGAATAAATACAGATTCGCGAAAAAATGTCCTTAACCATGAGCAATCATGTTATGCATCGCATCGCAAGTAAAATGACATTATTTCTTATGTTTTGATTGTGCTGCTAATTTGTGATTTTCAAGTGTATCTTCCTTAATTAAATAAATTCATGGCCAATCCATGAGTAAGATGATACATGCGTCATGCATGTGTAACAATCTGACAAAGT
Source organism: Chiridota heheva (assembly GCA_020152595.1). NCBI lineage: Eukaryota > Metazoa > Echinodermata > Holothuroidea > Apodida > Chiridotidae > Chiridota > Chiridota heheva. The sequence continues at coordinate 933,269 of JAIGNY010001257.1, read as the reverse complement.
TTAATCTCTTCCCATTTGGATGACCAAAATGTTGAGTTCATTTTCACACTTCGGGCCCTAAATTAGGAAATTACTGAGTATTAGTGTCACGAAAATAAATTATTTCAAAGATGTTAATCTTCGGGTTGAGGTGTGTGTCGTGGTGGTGGTGGGTGGGTGGGTGATGTCGTAATAAACTTTTTAGCATCAATCAGAAAACATAATTTGATGGATATTACCGTCAAAATTATTTGGAAAAATTCTAAGCCGCCATGTCCCTCCTGAAGAAAAAGTAAACCAGCTTGCCAAAAATGGTCTTGACCTTGTGGATAGCTTTGTTTCTCATGATGATACTTTCCATGAAAAAGAAAGTTCATCAAAAAAGGAAAGAAACTTGAGGTTTTGTTTTTTAGACTTTATCACTCAACAATCCAAAGATTCCTTTGATATTGAAAGAATTATTTGGAGATAGAAGGAAATGATAGAAGGAAATGATAGAAGGAAATGATAGAAAGAAATGATAGAAGGAAATGACAGAAGGAAATGATAGAAGGAAATGACAGAAGGAAATGATAGAAGGAAATGATGAGATTCGGATTTAAGACGGATGTTTGTTCAGCTGCAGAAATGAAAACATAGATTTGTTCATTTTGATTGAAACTACTTAAAGCGATGTAAACTGAAGTTTAGAGGTTGATGTCGGAAGAGAGAAGATGTTATATTCGTATATCAACAGTTACCAAAAGACTTTAACAAGTTAAAGGCATCATAGTGGCAAATGGAAATTCTTTTTTAAGTTTTGAGATGAATGAGATTGCATCGTAACTAATATTTCAAAACAAAAACTGATTAAATGTTGAAGGAAATTATCAGAGAAAGTATCTTCTATTTGATTCACAGGCGATATTTGAACCAGAGATATGATATATGTTTCAACATTATGTAATAAGATGTTTCGGTTGGAAAAACTTTAGGGGCAATGATATCCACCAACTCACCGTCACATGTATGCGAAAGTGCAGAATTAGGAAGAATACAAGCAGGGAAGTGAAAGTGTTACGTCCCTGACGTGCCTGGTACAATGATTCTAACCGACTTGATCAAAATTTCTACAGCAAAACACGTCCATGGTACAAGCGTGAACAAAATATGATATTCTCATCGTCTTTAACAAAATTTTACAGCAAAAACACACAATGAGGTTGTGAGCAGATGAGGAAGCTGCAATACTCTTTAATGTATTTGGGATACTCAAGTATATAAGTAGGCCTAGTGATTTTGTCAAGGAAAACTTTGAAGTGCTGCGGGTGACATTGGCACTTTTTGACTGAATTTAATTTTCATTTCTATCTAAACCTTATTTTTCTCAAATGCATCCTCCAATTTTCGAGAATTTCATGATTGTGGAGAAACTGTCCCATTGTTGCAATATACCCAGATTTACACTCCTTGATTTTCACAAACAGTCCGGAAGCATGCCTATTAATAGGAACATTTATGACACACGAGAATGTTGAAGTCATGCAGCCATATTGTTCAGATGTTGCGATAGAATGTCATAGTTTCTAATTTATGTACTTGAAATATCAAAAATCATTGTGTTGAAAAATATTAGAATTTTCAAAATGGCCGTTACCCGCCTTAAAAGCCTAGCTCTATTTATTCTAATATTTCGAAAACGGCGTGGTGAACATATCAAATGGGAGTTTTCATTTTCATGAGTTTTAAGTATCCCCTAGCAAAGATATTGTTTCCAGAAGTATTTCAAATTTGAAATATGTAGCATTTATTTATATATATATATATTAAATATTCCAGTACAAATTTAAAACATTTGTAAAAAGAATAAAGTACATGCATATACATATTAAAACACATAGCAGAAAATAAAGGAATATGAATAAACAATTAAGGGGAAACAAATAAAGATAAAAGGTTTAAAACAGTAATTTTAACTCTCCTATCTGTAAGTAAATTGCCGCACGGTAAATGAATGAATTTTTGTAGACGTGTATTCTGTATTTTGGCACTATGTTAGGGTTTCGAAAGTTTCTGCTTTAACGTGCTAGATGACTTTAGAATGTATTGTTTAAAGGATGGTTTTGTTCTTTGTTGATTTTTGTCGCCATTGCAATGAATTCCGATTTCGCCCTGTCATTTAAAATTTCAATAAGCGTGGGATAATGTAGGTTAAGAATATTTGAAGTATACTTTAAAAATTTCCTGATATTGTCTTTGTCTTTCTGTAAGATTAAATGATACCAAACGGGTACAGCATAAAGAACCTGTGATAAAATAACTGATTTAAAAAGATTAACTCTAGCATTAAGATTACATTGCATAAGGCTTTAACGTTAGGATAGCAAAGGATCATGGGAAGCATCACAAAATGGCGGCTTCCATGTAGCAAAATGTTCCCATTTTTAGTAACATTTATGTTCCTATTAATAGGCATGCTGCCGGACTGACAAAGTTAGCTAGCTTGCTAACATGTTCTCTGTCTTCCTTTAAAGCTATTTTGGGGTCAAAATTGAAAAAGGAATCAAAGGTCTTAAATACGAAGTCACCCCTGTCAACATTTCCGGAACTGGAATCAAAATTGTTAATCTGATGTAGGCAATCCTTTATTTATTCAGTACTTATAGGACCATACCAACTTATCGCTATGGTAAAATAAGATTGTGAAATATTAAAATAAAATGTCTGCATCTTTTTGATACATAAATGTCTTGATTAAGCAAAACTTCCTTTTTACTGAATCTAAATGATAATTCAAATTTCAAGCAGTGAAAATACAGAAATATATCCTCAAATTAAAATCAAGTTAGATTTTATTTTATGAGCTGAATCATTTCATTACGTAATCCTACCCCGAGTAAAGTGGACTCTTCTCTTGTATTTTGCTTTGTCTGGCTGCTGGCATAAAAATGATAATAATAATGAAAAACTGCAGATCAGAGAGTATTATCAATTTCTATAACCACAGAAATGCTGAACTTTTCCGAAGAAAGGTGATGCATGATGATGGCCAAGAAAGTAATTGCGTCTTTTCTTACCATATTTGTGTTGTTTATGATTTATGCTTGTGCCCATGTAACAAGCTCATCCTTGAAGAACGCTGATGACGCGGAGCAAGGACCAAAGGGAGACAACGGTGTCCTAGAACAGGTAGTCTTTTATCATTATTTTGTGACAGTGTGACTCGAGATAATGTTTACTTCAAGCTCAAAGTGATTATATGATAACTGTATAATGAGTGAGAAATGTAGCAGTTAATTTTTATTTAAAGCTCCAATATATACATTTATGGACATAAAAAGGAAAACCAGGTATGCCCCTACTTTTATTTCAAGTTCAGAAATGATATTTGCATTAAAAAAACTTTACGAGCTTTGCAATTATCATCTTAATCATACCTGCTGTTGTCATAATTGAAAAAAAGAGGAAAATTTAAGTATTAATAATAAGTGGGTATGATAATCAAAAGTTTTGATTTTCAGGCCCACAAATGGCTATTGTAGCATCCAAAACTTTGATATTTAGCTATTTCAAATAATTTTCAATACATGAAATGGATAGGGCTATTTATATCATAAATGAATTAGGAAAAATTCGAATATTTTGAGGAAAATCTTTCGATACTTTGAGCAAAAGTACCGACAATATTGAAAAAGATATTTTGAGGAGAAACTTCGGATATTTGAGGAAAGCCTTCGGAAATTTTTGAGAAAAATTTAGATATTTTGGGGAGCAACTTCGGATATTTTGAGCAAAAAAACTGCCGAAAATATTGAGAAATTAAGATATTTTGAAATAAAACTTCCGAGGAAAATCGTCGGGAATTTTCAGGAAATATTTCGCAAAATTTGAGAAAACAGTCTGATATTTTGGGGAAAAACTTCAGAAATGTTAGGAAAATTTCGGATGCTTTGAGAAAAGACTTCAGAAATGTTAGGAAAATTTCAGATGCTTTGAGAAAATTTTGGGGAAAAACCGTCGATAATATTAAGAAAGTCAGATATTTTGAGGAAGACTAGATATTTCAAGAAATTCTTCGGAAAAACAACGGATATTTTAGGAAAACGTCAGATATTTTGGGGAAAATGTTGGATATCTTGAGGAAACTTTTCGCGTATTTTGAGCCTAGAAAACATTCCGATATTTTGAGGAAAAACCTCAAATATTTTGAGCAAAACCGTCGAGAATATTGAGAAAGTCAGATATTGTGAAGAAAGACTGGAAATTTTCAAGGAAAAGTTCGAATATTTTGAGGAAAGAGCCGGATATTTTGAAGAAAGAGCAGGATATCTTTCGGAAAAACTTCGGATATTTGAGGAAAACCTTCGGAAAGTTTGACAAAAAAGTGAGATATTTTGAGGAAAAACTTCAGATATTTTGAGCAAAAAACAGTCGGTTAATTTGAGGAAAAGCATCGGATATTGTGATGAACTTAAACCTTCGGAAATTTTGAGGAAAAGTCAGATATTTTGAGGAATGATTTGCTAACTCTAATAAATAGATGACAGATATACAACTGAACACTTCAAACCGATCGCTTTGATCAGGGTTACCAAAGTTAATAAATTTCTATTGCGCAAATTTTCCGACTTTCTGAAAATTTCCGGCCAGGGGGGAAATTCCCCACGCCCCCCTACCCCCACCCGCCCCCATAGCTACGCACAGAACGAAAAAAATGAATATACACACAAACGAAAACATGATATGTAGGGGCCTACCTAAAATGTATAGATCTAACATATGCCTACTATACAGTTATACGTATCAGTCTACGGCCTTACAATTTTTCAGACTGCAGAATTTGCAGACTAGTACTTCCAAAATACAAACACTATTGCACACAGAGAGGGCAACTTTTCTTATGCTCTCTCTGTATGATTTTAAAGATGTGACTTGTCTTGTGTTTTACACCGACATATGAACTGCATAGTCAGATAGAGCGGCGCACTTATTTGTCGTAGTCTGAGGCAATGACAGTAGATCCACCCATGGAGATACTTTATGGTGGCAATAAAGCTTTCCGCGATTAAGAGATTAAAGGCCAGTTGCCGTCTCTAATGTAGGAGGTAAATGAAATTCAAATCCTGTGTTTTGATTGGTCAAAACACAATGGTACATTGATAGGCCAATCAGTATCGTTTTGGAATAAATTGTACGCCGCCACATTTTAATCACGATAGATGGTCTTTAAAGGCCATTGCAATAAAACGTTGCTCCCGTCTGTGTTGATTACTGCATAAAAAGGCCCGCGGCTATTGTTTAAGACAAAATTAGGTGGTCCATAATTCTGATGTCCTTTTCATTCATTAGCTGAGCTTTTTTTCGAGTTGCATTTTGTATCAATTAGTAAACTCGTTCGGAGGTACATATGAATATGCTATTTAAAACAGAGCCCTGATTCAGGGTTGTGAAGAAAATGTACTGTTTTTAACAAAGTATGAATCGTATAGTTCCAAACAACTGGAACACACACCGCCCTACATAGACTATTTTAAATAGACTATTTTACAGTATTTTCTTTAACATTGTATGTTAAGAGAATCTGATTCAAGTGGCCATAGCTCATAAGCATGGGTGTAAATACTAGGGTATATGTGTGTGGGGAAGTTGGGGTTGTAAAAAATAAGGGGGTAAAATTTGCATACCATTAAGCAGCCTGATAATCACGGTAGGTGTATTTAAAGAAAAGGTTAGCAATAATTTGTACCGTTTACATGGCATAACTTCAGCAAATTTTAAACAATAATATAGACTAAATACATAAAATAAGAAGGGCGAGGAGTGCGACACCGGCAGAATTTTCCGGTGTGAACAACAAAATGACGGTAATAAAATCTTCTGCATTTTGGGAAATTCGGGCGTTTGTAAAACATAAACCGAGCCAAATCAACCCAAACTGAGCCAAATCAACCCAAACCGACCCAAACCGGGCTAAACCGACCCAAACCAACCCAAACCGAGCCAAACCAACCCAAACCGATCCAAAACAAGCCAAGCCTAATTTAGTAGGTGTGGATTATATGATTTGCATATTCCCCAGTGTAGCCCCGTAGCCTCTAACACTCGAATTGGGATTTAGAATCGTTCTAAGTCTTTAAATGTTGCCCCAGTAGCCTTTGGTTCTCAAGTAGGTGTGGATTATATGATCGCGGATTTCCCAGTGTATCAAAAGTCGTGACTGCGTGAGGCGCCCTCCGTTTGAATAATGATAGGCCTAATATTCTACCGTGTAGCCGTGTAGTATATGCAACTCAAAATCCGACCAGGAACGCGGGGGATTATGTATCTACTCCCTTTCATTTTGTGTTCATTTTTGTAACGATACAAATTGTTCAGTCGTCTGCATGTTGGTATGCAATTGATTGTATACACCTTTATCTTTAGGATGTGTTTATATTTACGGAGGCGTAAACGGACTTAAAAATAATGAATTTACGGAGATTCAAGTACGTATGCGTGTTTGCGTAAATATATTTTACTACACACGTAGGCCTACATAGCACAAAAAAACATACATATTTTTTGTAGAATATTTGCAAAAGATAACAATTAGAACGAAATATTAATCAAACAATAATAATACAAATGAACAGAAAAAAAGTAAAACTGAAAAAACCAGAACGGTAAATACAGTCATGGTTTGCATCCCCATGCAAGTTGACACCCATGTCATATGACCCGCCCAATTATAAAAATGGCATCCCACACGAAATCCCACATGGCATCCTATGTTCCACATGGCAATAATAATAATAATAATACATTTATATAGCGTCCTTTCTATACAAGCATATTCAAAAACGCTTTACAAAGAATAATATGAATACAATACATACTTAATTACTAAAATAAACCATAAACAAATGTGTTTTGATTGATTTCAGAAACACGTGAAGACAACTGATTTTTCTTATTTGAAGTGGGAGATCATTCCACCAAAGTGGGCCGAGTCTGCAGAATGCCCTACACCCCAGAGTAACACATGAAATATTGGGTACATTAAGCCAGACTACAGATCTGTTTCTTAGATCATAGGTGGTGTTTGATGAAATTATTAAGTTTTGAAAATATTTTGGGGCCATTTTATGGATACATTTAAAAACAAGAACAAGTATTTTATATCTTATACGCATTTCAACCGGTAACCAATGTAGTGAATATAACAAGGGAGTAATATGGCAATATTTGCTTGATTTAGTTACAACACGTGCCGCAAAATTCTGTATTTTTTGGACATTTTGAATTAAGCAATGTGGCATACCAGCCAAGAGAGAGTTGCAGTAGTCAATGTGTGAATGAACCAATGAATGAATTAGGGTCTCTGTTGCACTGTTTGTCAACATATTTCTTATTTTATTAATGTTGTACAAATTTACAAATGCAGACCTGCATTTTTTCATAACTTGCTGCTTTAAATTTAAGTTGCTATCCAGCCACACTCCTAGATCACGAACACAATGGACAGCATTAACTAAACCACCACCCACTTTGACAGATTTTTGGGTCAATTTATTGAGTTGAGGAGTAGTGCCAAAAGTAGTGAGGTGGGTTCCAGATCACCCCCAGGATCGGACCTTGAGGATCAACCCCTCCAAGATCACCCCTTGAAGATCTACCGTCCAGGATCAGCCCCTCCAAGATTACCCCTCTAGGATCAACCCCTCCAAGATCACCCCTTGAAGATCTACCGTCCAGGATCAGCCCCTCCAAGATTACCCCTCTAGGATCAACCCCTCCAAGATTACCCCTTGAAGATCTACCGTCCAGGATCACCCCTCCAAGATTACCCCTCCAAGATTACCTCTCCAAGATTACCCCTTAAGGATTACCCTCCAAGATTACCCCTCCAAGATCAGCCCTTAAGATCAGCCCTTAAGATTACCCTCTGAGGAAACTGTTCCTCTGCACATCTCAATCAATCAATACAAACAGTCTAGTCATAGGTTATTGTGACGTAATTCAATACCAGTCTGAGAATTGTTTGCTGTGAGAGGTGTAAGAGAGGTTGGGAACAAAAGACTTATTGATCTCTGTGGTGCAAAATATTGATGAGGAAAGCCTGTCAGGGTAAAAAATATGTTTAACAAAGCTGTTGGTCAATTTTTAGAATTTCTTTTTAAAATTGTCATACTTTTACATCTGAAAGAAATACTTTACACAAGTAATATTTGAAAGGATAACGAAAAAATAAAAGAGTTTTTTATAAAGAATATCATGTACAAATGTTGAAAAAATAGTCTTGGATTCGAAAGAATAAGAATGAGTTTTTTTTTAATGCGCTTATATAACATTTTGTTGTTGTTGTAAAATGCAAATTTGATATGGAGAAATGGTATCCTACACCATCAGGCCTTTCACTAAGTGTGTCTCAGTGGGAGGAACTCGTGAAATTGATGCCTGCCATTGATGAAGCAGTCAAAGAAAAACAAGAAACAATATATGATTTAGACGGAAAGGAGTTTCAGATAGATGAATTATGCAGGGTAACCGTGAAAAACTTTGCATCATGGACTTATGTGCATATTCGAAAGTATTTTTGGTGCGAGGGCGTACTGAAACCGACCAAGAAAGGAATCATCTTGAAGGTTGACCCATGGCGTAAGCTGATATCAGGGGTACAGAAAATTAATGCACAGATCACAGAGCTATCTGAAATACAATCTGACTGAGATTGTTTGTTTTTTTTCTTTAACATTGACTCAAGTTTTATTTCTCTACCTGCAGTGAGGATGGATGCTACTGAATTATACCCAGAATTATCAGATGAGGCATTTAAACTTGGATGGCGAGGTCACTTTAACTTAAAAGAGAACAAACCTTATTTTCTAAACATGAATACCAAGGAAACAACATGGGAGCCACCGTGTATTTTTCAAACTGATTTAAACGTCAGCACGCCTGAAACGACTGTGATAGAACCTGACAAATCGATTGGGAAACCTGTTCAAAGAGAAATAAGTCCTTCTACTGGGAGCCGGTTTCATTTGGGTGGAAAGCGGTATGCTGTGATACGAAGATTCCAGAGGGCTACCTTTATTACCATCAGGGAATATCATGGGGACGGTACGAAAAATAAGCTCAAAGCAGGGAAAGGCATCAACTTAAAGAAGGAAGAATGGGAAAAGTTGCATGAACTAGCACCGCAGATTCAGAGGGTTGCTGAAACATTGAACAATAAATATTGAACATTAAAGTATTGTAAAGTACATGACAAGAGTGAAAAGAATTAAATAATGACATAACAAAGACTATTGTTGGTTTTTTTCTCTTTTATTCATAGTCTACTTCTAGTATTTTTTCATACACGGCAAATAAAATTAAGATATTATATTATAACAAAATCTATAACAAAATCTATAACATGCTTTATGTAGTCCGGGCCTTAGCTCTTTGCTGCACCATTGAAACATTAAAGAGGGTTCATCTATACAGGGAAAATGTCTTTCGATAAATCCGTGAACAAGCTGATCATTAGTTTCGGGATCCTTTGTAAACCAAGACGAAATCCTCTCCATTGCTATACCTCGACAGCGATGTAGGAGGAAGAAAATAGTGTATTGTCCGCAAACGGTAGAATAAAACCCTTGAAATTGACGATGATTCTGTCGATAGGAAACACAATATCTATTTAAAAAGGCTTTTATGTCTGGTACAAGAGAGGGTGGCAATCCATAAGAATCAAAATAATCTCCCATCCTATCCTTCGAAATGTAGATTGCTATCCAATGACTTCCAGGAAGGTGGCTTGGGTCCAAATTGACGACAACGGCACACGGCACTTGAGGTTTGAAATGGTGTAAATGGTCCGAGGCAAATACGCCTTGAAAGTCAGATTTTGAAAACGGATCCGTTTTCAGTACATGTGAAATCTGATTAGTATTCATGGTTTAACTGGTGTAATCAAAGATGACATTCCGTGATTTATCAACTTCTATAATGTTGTCTAATTCGCCATAGACGAGCACATTGATGGTTGTAGTTAGGGGCTGAGCAAATTGCAGCTCTAGGCGAAGATTTCCCTGCTTGACTAGATTGAAGTGCCCTCCACTAGACAAATCCGGGGTTAAGTTAAAAGCATACAGTGCGTACCCCTTGGGATATTCTTCTCGACTGAGACCATTTCCTTCATCTTTATTCATTTTATCTGTACCAGAAAATAAGGTGTGATAAGCTCTGATGTAGTTTCCTCCTTCATAGTCCGGTTTGAGAGGTTTGTAAGGAATCTGTTCTCCATCCACATAGACGGCCAGGAAGTTTGCCCCAAAGTTGTCAAAATTAAAGGGATTCTGCTGATAAGATCCATTAAATGTTGTGTTGCGAACACAACCGATAATCAGTCTCTTAGGGAGCTGACCCAAGAATATATGATCTTGCACATAGGACATGTTTCCGGCTGGAATAGATAACATCTTTGTCACAACTCGTCTGATTGGATACTTGGCACTGGCTTTAGCTAGTGCCTTTTCATGACCCAACGACACAGAGGGGTTTAATTTGACTCTTCTTACAAACAAAGAGGCATCGCTGATGACAACTTTGTAGGCTTCATCAGCATCTCCAGACATTAAACAAAAGCATCTTTACTCTTGATGAGTTTAAGTTTAAGATTGACTCCATTTAACAAGTATTTTTCTTGAAAGAATATGTCACTATGAATGGGTCCAAGCATATCCACGGTCTTGCCTGCTTTAATGAAAGAGTGTCTCTTCTTCAGACCAGTATTGACAGCATTACCTTCGGCCAATGGGTTAACTTGATCCATACACCCTGCCGTATCTTTGTAAAAGAGGGAGGTGGTCAACTGACTCTCCTTTGCTTGTGATCCATAACTCAATAAGGTTTCGATCATGGCACGGTACGGGTAAGTCGGTGTAGAGGGTGATATCAGTCGTTCATTAAGTGAGACATCGATTTGGCTGAACAGAGACTGCATGAACAGATTGACGGGCCCTACTTTGGCAGTGTCTGGGATAACTTCTCCTGTGGCAGTTGTAATTTTAGCTCTGACATACAGCTGCGTCTGGGACAAGTCGATATATTCCTCGGTAGATCCCGAAACATAAAACTCGATAGGTCCACTGTCCGTGATATTGGCAATAGGGTAATACTCTACCCATTGGCCTTTCTCTATACTAGTCTGGGTAGGTGGTATGACAAAGAGATCTAGTTTGGACTTAGTACATTCACACGAATGTTCATGCAAAAAAAGACATATTGATTAATCAAATATATCGGGAGACCTTTTCACTCTCTTGACCCGTTGACGACTGACAGTTGTTGGTTTGCGTCCCCGTTTTTTATTAGTTGTTGTCGCACGGGCCACCACTCTCCTCGCTACTCTTTTTCCAGCCGCGGTTGCTCTTGATTTTGCAGCTTCTTTAATAGACCTTCCATCAAAAACATCTCCAGCAATTTCGACACCTGTGCGTAGCGCTTCCTTTCCCAATGCTTTAGCACCTTTCTTAAGCAGCGGAACAGCAGAGCGAAATAAACTTCCTAATATGTTGCCTAGCCCATGCCCCTGCTGAGCCTGCGCCCCCCCCGAAAGACGGGCAAACCATGACCAACCTGATGAAGGTAGTAATTTTCATAATCGCTGGAATTGCTATGAAAATTAGGTGAACGCATTTTCAAACAAATTGTGGAGCTCTACGAAGTCGAAAGTGAAGTGTCGTGATCACGTTACCACGCACGAATGGTATGCTGCGTCCAATACTATCCGTTATATCAACTTCTACCGTGTCAAAATACTTTTGTTTCACCGGATGATAATAGATATTCGAATATATCGCACTGATGTCATCTCCAAATCTTCCTTTGACGTTGACAACGCGAAGGAGTGGTACCTTTGTATGTCCTACGGCATGAGCTTCCACAATGTCGCAATACACATACAGATTATGAATATGTCTAAGATCTAAAGGTTTTTCTATGGTAAGACTCTTTGTAACGATGGTCGTTGACTTGAATCCCAAAATTTCAGCTAATCTGCCTTGAAATTTTACTTGAGTATTTTCAGCCAGCTCGATGCGCAACCTGCTGTCCTTATCGTTGTACTCATAGCGAATCTCTTCAGGATAATTTGTTTCTAACAGTTTGACAATGTCCCGTGCGTTATCATAATAGCCGGATGGTAGTGCTTTTGTCCACCATTGATGTCCGTCTACAGTGTAGCTATATTTAGAATTTTTGTCAATGTTATACCACTGGTGAGGAAAGATAATTTCAGCCAGGCCAACTTCCCACTGACCCTCCAACGTGATAGGTCTTGAGAGCTTAACGCGATAGTTTGTAAGAGTATTTTCTGGATGTTCGATCGGAGAACTGTTGCTTGGAAGTGTAACGTAAAATGAAGCCATGTCTGTCGCCTCACCACTCACTCTTGAAATGAAAAATAACATTTACTGACTACGTTTTTTAAATGTTTTTATATCTGTAGACGTCTTGGACCCAGCTGTTAAATTTTTTTGGATAACCCATCCATTTTACGAAGAACTCTGTTTTGCCATTCCGACGTCGACGACTTAGAATTTTTTCGATGCGATAAGTGTGAACTTCCTTTGACACTTTTTGAAGTTCATGGGAATAAAAGGTTCCTTGAATGAGATCTCCTTCAGCATCTTCAAGCGTATACACTAAAGGGTTGCGTGGAATGACTTTGCTCACAGTGAATATTTCGTCCGTCCATTGCGGAAGATAACCTTTACGAAAAGGTTGAGTTGCCATACTTATGCGAACAAGTTCACCAATGTTGTACTTTGAGTGCATTACTTCTTCGTTTGTGCCATACAGCTTGTGCCATACTGCCTCTTGATTATGGTGATTCACTTCTTGTGGAGCCATTCCGATACTTCGATGGATTCGTTTATTGTAGCCTGCTAGAAACTGTTGCAACACCCCTAAGAATACTCGTGTTCCATTTGCTGTAAAATAGCGCCACATTTTCGATTTGAGCGTTCGATTAAAACGTTCCACAATAGAGGCCTTTGTTTCATTTTGCGTGGTAAAAAAATGTACCTGGTTCTTACGGAGGAACTGCTGGAATGTTCGATTCAAAAATTCGCTGCCTTTGTCTGTTTGTAATGTCTTGGGCTTTCGATTCTTCTCTTTGAAAATAGATTGAAAGGCTCGAACGATGCTTTTTCCCGTCTTATCCTTCAAAGACCGGGCCCAGGCAAATTTGGAGAAAATGTCAATGCATGTCAGAATGTATCGATGACCTTTGTTATATTTTGAAAATGTGGCCATATCAACAAAGTCTGCTTGCCACTGGCTGTCGATGCCTGAAACAATGACCCTATTTCGTTTAAAACGAGTCCGTCGAGGTTTGTGAAGTGTGTAAGTCTCTCTACCGCTGAGCCATGTTTTGATATCTTTCACACTAATGCTCTTCTTGTCCCGTTGTACTGCTCGATAAATGGCACTCACGCCGCCATAGGCGGCAGGATGTGATGGGTCGTAGTACAGATCTGTGAGGTATTTGTCCATCAGGTTGTTTTTCTACGAGCACAGAGCTTCCACAACATGCAGAAAAACAGAATATTTTACGTAATGACAGTTTCAACGAGAGACCTTTTACTGGGAAACAGCCCATGATACTTTCACACTGACAACTGATTGACAGACAGTTATGTCGTGAGCTTTAATATCTTTCCCAATGCATCTTGGTCTTTTTACGTTTTTGAAGGGTCTTGGGTAAATGGTGAGCTATTCCATATAAGTCATTTGATGCGTCATCCCTGTCGGTTGCTGGAGGTGCTGGTTGACCACGTTTTTCTTAGTCTCCGTTTCTGGATTTCTCAATCTCTCGATATCTTGCCAACGCTCTGGATTGCCGATCAATTCACGGGGCATATTCAACTGTGCCAAACCTGTGGTGAAATTGTTCATGCCTATGGGTGTTGGCGATTTTCGCTTGCGTACCACATCATTCACCAAATCAACCATATGAGAGCCTTTTACGGTTTGTCCATTGACAAGTAATTCGCCTTTTTCATTCCAACCGAGAACACTCCCACTGATTTTTTTTAGCAATTGTGCTGCTTTACTCTTAAAAGCTTTAGGAACACTGTCTATAACATCTCTTTCAATGGTGGCGTGTTGTTCGCGCGCATCAACTTGGGTGTCAGACTGGGTGGGAAGAAGTCGTACAGCAGGAGGTTCCTTGGCTTTCGTCTCGTACATTAGGTAGCGTTGTAATAGATCGGCGTAACGTTTCATTTTACTTGCGTCGTCATTAGTGGTATCATCAAGCAGCGTTGATAACTGATCCTCTAATTCTCGCCTTTTGGTTTGTTCCGGTGAATGACTTGAGGCTGTTTTTATACGAGCAATATAGTCAGGGGACACTAGTACAAGTTTTTTCGTATGCTCCATTATTTTTTGAACAAAAGACTTCCAAGGACACCAATGAGGGGTGGTAATATGGCGGCCAGGACTGAACCCCCTTTTTGGAGCAAAATCTTCTTTTTAGCTGCCACTGCCACCCTGCGATTGGCAAGTTTGCGTAACTGGTGGCGATGTTTAGTCAGTTTCTGTTTTTGATGTTTCTTTAATTGAATATTACCATTCAGAGTATTCAAGGCCCTTCGCAAAGACACGTAATCAGTTCTTTTGAAGCACCTTGGATGATACCTTGTCGTTGTTTTGGGGACCCTTTTGCTAATACATGCAAGTAAGGACCCTGTTTACGCCAACGCTGCATGGTGACAGAATGAGCTTAAAAGTGGTTGTCACTTTCTTTTAACTATTTTTTTACGTAGGCATACTGAATTTCATCTGGAAATATTTGGGTTCTAAGTCGATAGTTTTCATGGGTATTCGTTTTAAGATCAATGAATAGATATCCGTAAGGTTTGCTTGTGGCGTCATGATAGGCCTCCTGGAGGTGTTTGGGTTTTCAGGAAACATTTGACGAGCCAGGTAGGAAATTTGGGATGCATCTCTAGGATTTTTGAATAATATGAGATAATGCGAATTCAGGCTAATAGTTCGACTTTCACGACCTTGGTGAAATAAGTTTTGACTGACTAAAATAACTGACAAATTTTTATGGTGGCTTCCTTTGGTAAACAGATTACTAATTTTCTTGTCACTAGCGGTTTCCGACATCAAATCATCAAGAATAATCAGATTACGCTTTGATTTGTTTAGATATTCGTCAAAGGAAGTTGGCACCCCTTCTATGAATTGAATATTTGAACCTAAAGTATGACTAAGATTATCATAGAGAGCTTGAAATTCCCCATAGAACCACAAAATAACCTCTGGGGGCTCTTTGATAAGTTTGTGAGCATGGGTCAATAATCGACTCAAAAAGATTGTCTTCCCACTCTGAGTTGGTCCAGCAATCACACATGTGAAGGGGTGTTGTAGTCTTGGATCCATGATAGTAAATGATAAGGGACGAAGAAGGCTTTAGAATTATAAAGCAGCAAGGCAAAAAAGGCTTCAAACAAAATATTTAAAATTTTCTGAAAGTTATCTATTACACTATGCGGTAAAACAAATTCACACAATATCTTTGTACAGATAAAACATACACAATGAGGTAGTAACTTGTATTGATACAATCATGACACATCAAACTTATTTTCTAAAATATTTGCACTTCAACAATTGGTACCACCAGAAAGACCATACGCAATATCATATATTCATATATTTATACAATAAATACACATCAAACTTATTCTTACAATATTTGCACTTTATACAATCACCATCACCACCACCTTAGCTACACAGTGTTTCTCTCAATGTTATTTACAAACATTTAAATATCTAAAGGTTTGGTAGACACACCGTCCTCTTCTACTTTTCTTTTGAGGTATAGGTATGACAATGCTGTTTTCTTTTGTGTATAGGTTTGCATTTGATTGTTCTGCAGTCTGAACCCTTTATTGGTAGCTTCAACGGCTTTCTTTGAACGAATAACACTTAAAAACTGTTCCTTTGTTATTTGTGCTAAGCTATTGTTTATACCCTTACAACTTAACTTATCCTTTTCATTCCCCGAAACAATAAAAACATTTGCTGGACAAGGATACAATCCCATCCCCTCCCACTCAAGTTTGAACAACCCTGGGGTGCGCTTGTCATATTTTTGAGCTTCCTCTGGTTCTGTACGAGGAAACCATAAATGTTTTTCCTTTTCAAATTTTTGTTTCATTTCTGGTTTTATTACATCCTCCAAAGACTGGGCAGCTATGGCAATATACGCTGAATCTGTATCCATCTCACAGTAGGCAAAATCAGATTGGTCCACGAATACTGAGATGAAATCGTAGTAAAACTCTAACATTCTTAATTTTGCATACTGGTAGACAAAAATCCTATCTGAAGGGGCAAATCGAGCTTAACTTTACGTTTATAAAGTTCCACTTCATACATATTAAATTCAAGGGGTGTTAGTCTTTTAAAAAAAGGATCATTTACTTTTGCATACACTGAATCTTCAGTGCACACCTTAATATCAAGTTGCCTTTCTTTGTTTGTCACTGTTTTGCCATACGCCGAGTTGCCATTTAATTTCATAGTATCAGCTATAATAGACTTGGAAGGGTCTTTGTCCCCTTCCCTTCGAGCATTGTGACTTCCTCACCAAAGGTTTTGAAAACCTGTTTTGGCGAGAATTGGATTATTTGATATATTTTAGTTACAACTAACCCGTGAGCTAGATACCATTTAACCAAAGGGGTGGTCAATAAAAGTTTCTTACCAAGCATACTGCCGATCAGACTACGTCGAGGTTGACTTAATAAGTTGTTTTCTTTAGCATATGTGGACATATGCTCCCTATATCATCTATGGAAATGTCAACATTTTTAAATATGGGGGCATTTCTGCAAATTTAGGTTTGAGGTGTTCGGGGACTTCAATATCGCATTCAACAGCACCAAAAATATGGCCTGATTGAATAAGACTTAGCAATTTGTCCTCTGGCATTGAACCTCGATGCCCAAGGGCATGGGGAAAGAGCTGAATGACAAAGTTGCGAATTTCAACAGAGTCTTTTGCTCTTGCCGCCACTCGCACTCCCATTTTTCAACCACTTGAAAATAAGATTGTAAGTATGCGGTTGTTTCGCACGTTTTCTGATACAATTCAGAGAATGTTTTGCCATTCACGTGGTTATGGGTTTTACCTGCAGTTAGTTGACATGGATGACCATGCCAAAAACACCCATGAAATTGATATATGACCCCGCACCAAACCCGTCCACAGGTAACTGTCGTTTTCCTATCCGCACTTCTTTACCATTGAGTATATGCTGGATAGTTATACCCCGTTGTTTGGCCTCCCATTCCAACCACCCCACAGAAGTCATCTGGGGCCAGTGGGTAAACTCACAGCTGAACCCAGTATCAGCCCGTCGTCTTAAAGCGACACCTGTAGGCATGTCCTGCATGACAGCCCAGAGGTAGAGGGCATTGGCATCATAACCAGCAATTTTTTTACACAATTTGCCCCCCTTGATTTTTGTTCTGTCTTTTTCCTGGTGACGATTAAAAATAATTGAGGGCCCCTACAATGTTATCTTTAAACAAATGATATAAATCATTATGCTTTGCTGGGAATAAACAAAAGTGATCCTCCAGATTCTGAAATAAATATCTCAGCGTTAAACCTGGGACAGAAATACCTTCCTTGAACATATCTATGCTTTTGGACTTATAAAAAAGACTCATTTTGGAAAGAGCCTCTAAAAATGGCACGACATCTTTGTTATTATACCATATGAGGAAATCTTTAAAAGTTGACATGTTATTTTCACGCCAAACCTTTAAACAATACTCATATTCCTCAACCGTTATATTTTCGTCCTTTAAAGAATTAAAAACGTGTCATGCGGTGGAAGTTGGGGGTGGTCGAGCTTTGCTAAACTGTCCATCCAGTCATAAGGGAAAAAGCCTTTTTCCTCAGAGCATTGATAAGCTTTCAGAAATTGTTTGTAACTACAGCCTGGAGCCAGATAGTTTTTGATGTCCAGAAATTTCAGCCATTTGGTAGAAATGCACATGTAATCACTATTCTTTTTAATAATAATAATAGTTCCTATGGCCGGTAAATTTTCATCCCCATCATTATCATTACAATATTCAAGACTTTTATATAATAAACCTTTAATAACATTCAGATCATATTTGCCCGAATTAAAGCCTACGACAGGAATCTGCCGACAATAATTCAACAACGAACCCATTAAACGATTCAAGACTTTTCCACAATTTCCTTCCCCACCCGAATTTTCTTCCCCACCCAAATTTTCTTCACCAACCGAATTTTCTTCCCCACCCAAATTTTCTTCAGCAATTGTATCTTGGCTGTTAGAGGGATCTTCCAGGTCTGTAAAGGCCTCAAAAATGTCATCTTCCCATAATTTGCCTTGTTTTTCTTCATTTATCATTTTATTCAACCGCTTAATAGCCTCAGCTATGGAGGTTTCATTGGTTATTAATTCAAAGGCTTTATTAGCAATAGTATTACAATACTGGACAAAAGAATTTACTAGTTCAAATTCATCACCATCAGAAATAAAACACTGGGGGGTCTCGAATTCTGGGACATTTGAACTAACACTAATACTTAATAATCTATGCTGACCTGTGAATTTAAGCTTAGGGATTTGGAATGTGTGAAATTTTCTTTATCTATATACGTCTCAATATCGTAAGTAATTCTGTATGGATAAAAACGATCCTTATCGGCAATCTCAATCTGGAGACTTTGAAGTTTTTCAAAAACTGTGGGTTTTAGTTCAAATATCCCCCCAGGAAACTCATATGTGACATGTTCTTTACAACGAGGTGTATGATTCTTTAAGTTTCTGTGGTGTTTAAAAAGTCTGCAGCAGCGAGAGCATTGAAAAGTGTGGGAATACTGTACGATATTTGTAATGAGTGAAAAGTGCCCTTCATAATGATTAAGAAACATGGTTGATGGATATCGGCAGGGCGATCGCCGTATCAATTTAGCAATAATTTCAGATTTGTTAGTTTTCTCGTTAGTCTGGGGGTTTAATTCGTAAACATAAATATTGATTTTAAAGATTTTTTCGAGTTCTCCCAATTCTAGAAATGTAACCCCTTTAAATGTTGTTACAGCTGCCGCACTATTTATATACTTTTGGTATTTCGAAAATAGTTGTTTTGGAGTTTCCTGGGTACTTGCTTCATCACCTTTAAGGTGATAGGCAAGACATCTAAAAAAACACAAATTATCCTGATATGGGCGGTTTGTTTTCGGCCTTGAGACCATAGACAAAATAAAGCGATTATTTTTGAGGTAGTCCGGGAATGAGTCGGGTGAACCCCCTATGATTGGATAAGGACCAAGTTTTGTGACAAACATAGTGACATTTGTAATGAAATCAAAAACCCAGGCACTATCTTCTCTGTGTTGAAACAACACTTCTTCAAAATCTTTAGCTTTTAATTGAACTAAAAACTCATCTAAATCTCTGTAACTACCGATTACAAAGGGGCGGTCAAATAACAGATAATTATTAGACGAGCTGTGAAAATATCTCAGTTCGCCGGTAATTTTGTTTCGTAAGACAAATCCAAAAGCTAAATTAAATTTATAATGGTTCGATTGGTCTCTATGTATAGATTGTACAAGACGCTCTAATGCGTCATGACTCAAATTACTAAGTCTAAAATTATACGTATCTTGCACTCTGTTCTGTCTGATGTGATGGGTTCTAATCGCACCCCAATTTTCCCTATATAACTGCCGCAATGGGTGGGGCATATCTACTTCAAAATCATCTGAAAATTCTTCAGGATCTTCTGGCTGTGGCGGTGCTGGTGCTGGCGGTAGCGGTGCTGGTGGCGGTGGTGATGGTGGCTGTGGCGGTGGTGGTGGTGGCTGTGGAGGTGCTGGTGGTAGCGATGCTGGTGGCGGTGGTGGTGGAGGTGGCAGTGGTGATGGTGCTTGTGGTGATGGTGCTCGTGGTGGACGTTCTTTGGCAGTCTTTTTATTCAAGCTGTTCTGCGACAAAGAAAACAAAATTGTACATCGTATTTCATAGGATTGATTCTACCCTGATAAGCAAAACATAAAGAGAAAGCGTGTGTGATAGGACTTAAAAAAAGAGTTTTTTTTTACCTGCCTAGTTGGTTTATCACAGACTTGTCGTCGGTGCCGAGTTAAATTACTTTTCGTCTTGAAAGACTTTTCACAGTCCGCACATGAGAAAAGTTGCGAAGAATGCACCGATTTCAGGTGTGCATTAAGGCTTTTCTTGCTTGCACAAGACTTCTTACAACCGTTTGGGCATGCAAACTGTAAAAGAATAGTAAAAATAATAATGTTAAAAATAATGATAACGATAATAATAATAATGTGAAAGTTTTTCAATGCAAATAAATAAATCTCTACTTCAAATATTCAAATCTCTTAATACATATGTTCAACTCAATTAAATAAATCTCTTAAATATACTTTCAACTCATAGAAATAACTCTTTAACATATGTGATAAATGTAGACCTACCTCTGACTTTCTTTTTTGGACGGACCTGGTACATCGTGGTCAGACAGGTCTTCAGCGGGTTCTTTTACGAGGGGAAATTCTTCGGCCGTAAGGCTGGGTAACTTTTCAGCTGTGCTGCGGGTACCTCTTCTGCTACCATGCGTGGTAGCTGTGCTAATTTCGCATTTTCAGCATTTTCCCTTTTGCTAGCTCTGCAAAAGAAATCCAGAGAAAATAAACTATTATTTTTTGAAGTAATACAAGAGTGATTATAACTACTCTTTTTGTGTGTCATTCAAAATGCCCTTAAATCCATGTCAGTTTTTCTCTACAAAAATATATCAAAACGTTACGTCCTCTAGACTTTTGTACTAAATTACAAACAAACAAAAAAGATTAAAAGATAAAGAAAAATTAATCAATTAACTTTGCAGTTTTGAACATTTTACAAAAAAATTAAATGTTATATAAGCGCATTAAAAAAAAACTCATTCTTATTCTTTCGAATCCAAGACTATTTTTTCAACATTTGTACATGATATTCTTTATAAAAAACTCTTTTATTTTTTCGTTATCCTTTCAAATATTACTTGTGTAAAGTATTTCTTTCAGATGTAAAAGTATGACAATTTTAAAAAGAAATTCTAAAAATTGACCAACAGCTTTGTTAAACATATTTTTTTACCCTGACAGGCTTTCCTCATCAATATTGTTGCACCACAGAGATCAATAAGTCTTTTGTTCCCAACCTCTCTTACACCTCTCACAGCAAACAATTCTCAGACTGGTATTGAATTACGTCACAATAACCTATGACTAGACTGTTTGTATTGATTGATTGAGATGTGCAGAGGAACAGTTTCCTCAGAGGGTAATCTTAAGGGCTGATCTTAAGGGCTGATCTTGGAGGGGTAATCTTGGAGGGGTAATCCTTAAGGGGTAATCTTGGAGAGGTAATCTTGGAGGGGTAATCTTGGAGGGGTGATCCTGGACGGTAGATCTTCAAGGGGTTGATCCTAGAGGGGTAATCTTGGAGGGGCTGATCCTGGACGGTAGATCTTCAAGGGGTGATCTTGGAGGGGTTGATCCTCAAGGTCCGATCCTGGGGGGGGGGGGGGGGTGATCTGGAACCCACCTCACTACTGCCAAACACAATAACCTCCGTTTTGGCATCATTCATTTTAAGCTTGTTTTGAAGCATCCACCTTCTAACATCCTCTAGGCAGCTTTCCATTTTAGTAATAGCTTCTGATTCAGAAGAAGCACTTGTGATTTTAAAACTAAGCCACAACCTATGGTCATCAGCATACCCAGAGACATTAGGTGAATGCTTCTTAATCACACTGAAAATGGTTGAGGCATACAATGTAAAAAGTATGGGGCCACAACATGAACCATGGGGTACTGAAAAATGTATACATTTTTCAGACGAGCATTCCCCATTTACAATAACTTTTTGCCTACGATTTGATAGATAGGATTCAAACCACAGAAGTGCAGTATTGTGTACACCGAAATGAGATTTAAGCACCTTAAACAATATCTCATGATCTACCGTGTCAAAGGCAGCACTAAGATCTAACATGACCACCAATGACACCATTTGCTTATCCATAGCCATTAAGAGATCAGACTTGAACCGTAACAAATCGGTTTCTGTACTGTGGAACACACGATAAGCTGATTGGTACACAGGTAAGAGATTTTGGTCATTCAGGTGCTGATTCAACTGTGTTACAATTGCCTTTTCTGTGATCTTGGAAAGGAATGGAAGGTTGTTAACAGGCCTATAGTTCTTGAAGACCAATGATAGTCCTTTCTTTTTTAGGAGTGGTGTGATGACTGATGTCTTCCATTCTTCTGGAAACATTCCCTCTTGTAATGAGACATTGACAATCTTGCAGATTAGTGGCATTAAGACATCCGTACACTGCTTCATTATGTGAGTTGGTGCAGGATCTAAGATGCAAGTCTTAGGTTTTGCTTCTGATATGAGTTTTTTATTATTGTCCTCATTCATTGGTGAAAACGTACAGAGGGTTTATGGCACTCTCGCAATGAGTGTCTATAGGGTCATACTCTGTAGCTTCCAATTGTTCACGTATTTTGGTGATCTTTTCCACAAGATATGAATTGAAAGAGTTGGCTAATGAATGAGGATTTGCTGAATCTGGTAGTGGATTTGATTTGTTTAGGCCATTGATTATTGAATAAAGTTCTTTCTGATTTGTACCAGCTGCTACTATCTTATAATTATAATACTCCCTTTCAGCTTTATTCAAAAGAAATATGTATTTGTTGCGCATCTGCTTCAACGACATCAGATTATGTTCCGAAGATTATTTTCTGTATGATCTCTCAGCTTTCCGCACCTGACGTTTGTGATCTTTCAGTTTTTCTGTAAACCAAGGGAGAGTTGGTCTCACTGTGATTTGTCTTTCCTTTACAGGTGCCACTTCATCAAATGTTGATCGTAGGGCTGTATTGTAAATATTCACCAATTCATTTACATCATTCGTATCACTCACAATTGATAATTGTCCTTCTGATCTGTCACGAAAATCATTTATGTTTATGTTGGCAATACTCCTGTTTTTCTGCATTTTAGTTGTGACTGGAGACTTCTCCATATCCAGTCTACATAATATGGCAAAGTGATCTGAAAACAAAAGATGGACCATCGCAAATTGAAGAGAAATGGCATCTGTGTCTCTAGAAAGGAACAAGTCCAGAGTATTTCCCGAAATATGTGTGGCAGAAACGATGTGTTGCGTAAATCCATACAACTCAATAATATCCAGACACTTTTTAGTTTCTGGACAGTTTAGTTTGTTCACATGAATGTTAAAATCCCCTGTAATAATCAGTGTGGTCGTGCTGATAATCAACGACTCCAGAAAACAACTGAATTCATTTACAAAATCAGATATTGTATGTCTATTTTGGGATGAATATGGTGGGCGATATACTACCACCAATTTGACAAGTTGATTTATTGTTTTTATGTCATATTTAGTATATTCAAAGGTCCTTTTCTCTTCACATTGATGTAGTTTAACATTGATATTTTCACAAAAAAGAAGGCATGTACCCCCTCCCTTACGATTTGAAAGCCTTGGTTTGTCCAAAAATAAGAAGCCCCTCTCTTGTAACTGACTTCTTACAGAGTCATCCATGTCTGAGAGCCATGTTTCAGTTACTGCACAAAGATCAACTTTATTTTCTAAAACATAGTCCACAAGCATAAGGGCTTTATTTCTGACAGATTGTGAGTTAATGTGTCCCAGAGTAACAAAGCTCTTATTACACACAAATGTTTGTGTCCTGTTAATAGGGATTACATTTCTTATTATGTTTCGTGACACATGAGATTGTTCGTTTCTTTGACTTTTGGTTTTCACATATTTTCCAGAACGAACTCCTCTCCGAGTTTTTTTCTTTTTTTGACAATTCCGAAAGTCCATCAGTCCACATATTCTCTCAGCAGTCTGTGTAGAGATATTGCAACTTGGGCTATTCCTTAAAAGCTGTAGCTCATCAATGGAGTAAATCCTCTTGCAGCCTTCTTTTGTAATAATCATCTTGAAAAGCCCTGCTTTTCCTCCTGGCACAAGTTGCAAAACAATGCTTATGCTGCACAGAAGGAGAACTTGATTCCACACTTAAATGATCATCTCAACAAACAATAGATCTTCAACACAGCTGAGGCTTAAGTCCAGTCCAGTACTGATAAATCAATATGTGCAAGCAATGGAGCCTACATGTAGATATCCTATGAAAATAGTATCAGAGTCTGATACAAAATTTAATATGATATATTTCCACTAAGAAATTGAAAATATTTTAGATTGAATGATACATCCAAAGTCTCTACACATATATCAGAACAATTCTTCAAAAATTTCAGTCACAGTTGTTCTTAAAGATATAGAAATCAGGATGTTTTCTGAGAGCTTGAAAGGAGAGCTGCCAACACCTGGCGCATCAAATATCCATTTTTGGCATCCCATGGCATCCCATGTTCCACATGGCATCCCATGTTCCACATGACATCCCATTTTCCACATAGCATCCCATGTACATCATGAAAGATTCGCGCCCTTACGTCAGTGATGTTCAGTTTTCCTACATGTTAAAAAATCGAACATCTCAAGTCCTCCGAAAATGTACGAATCACGAGTTTATTTCAAAAATGGTTTAAGCGGACACAGCGTGTACGTTATTGAGTGAGGGCGCGGCGAGTAGCAATGTCGTAGATATCGGGGCACAATATTGGCATGTCCCATCCATCCCTTGTCTCAAATGACATTCCACCATATCTCCCACATTGCATTCCAACATATGCTCCACATTGCATTACCACCATATGTTCCACATGGCATCTCACCCTAAGTCCCACGTGGCATCCCATCTTATGTCCCATATTATATCCAATCATATATCCCACATGGCATCCCTCCCTATGTCCCACATGGTTTTCGTACCTGTGTCCCACATGGCATCCCTCCCTGTGTCATCCCCTGTCCTCCATGGCATCCTACCTTATGTCCCACATCAGTGGCTTCCCATCTGATGTCCCACATCAGTGGCTTCCCATCCGATGTCCCACATGGCATCCCTCCCTATGTCCCACATGGTATTCGTTCCTGTGTCCCACATTGCATCCCTCCCTGTGTCATCCCCTATGTCCTCCATGGCATCCCACATTATGTCCGGCATTAGTGGCTTCCCACCTAATGTCCCACATGGCATCCCATCTTATGTCCCACATTGGATTCCACCACATGTTCCACATGGTATCCCTCCCCATGTCCAAATAACATTCCACTTAATGTCCCACATGGTATCACATCCCATGTCCACATGGCCTCTTACTCTATGTCCCAGATGGCCTCCTACCCTATGTCACACATGGTATCCCAACCTATGTCACATTCTGTGTTACTCGTGGCATCCCACCCCATGTCCAATATGACATCCCATCCCATGCCCCACCCCCATGCCCCACTTGACATCCCATACCACTCCATGTCCCACATGGCATTCACATATGTCCCACATGGCATTCCACCATAAATCCCACAAGGCATCCCACCATATCTCACATGGCATCCCACCCTATGTCCCACATGGCATCCCATCATGTTTTCCACATATCCAACCATATGTCTCACATTGCATTCCACCCCATGTCCCACATGACATCCCATAGACTTCATAAGCAGTTTCATCCTAGCTATCACAGTCCCTGATTGAGCATACTTAGTATGAAAGTCTGTCAGTTCATATTATAACATATGCAAATGACCTGTTGAATAAGAAAATAAAGGCGGAGTCAAATGATTATGCCTGATATAGCCCTTGGTGCATACCACATGGTATATATTCTATCCTATGTCCCGCATGGCCCCATCCATGTCCCACATGGTATCCCTCCCTATGTCCATATGCAGTCACATCCTGTCACATTCCCTGGCATAGCATATTAAGTATAAAATCCTTGTCTGTTTATATACTCTAGGAACTTTCTGGAAATGATTACAATTACAAAGGCAGAGTTATGTTGATGCACAAATATTTGTAAGAATTTTAAGAGTTTTAAACCACCAGTGTTATGAGAGACGCTTGGCGTTCTCTGAAGAATGTTGGAAAATTATATCATCTTACAGTTATTTCTAAGGAAATATCAAATATTTTGTAGAATTTTTAAAGAAAGTAGTCTTCAACCTGTCTTAAGTGTCTCTGAAAAACTTTTACAATTTGTAAGGAATTTTCAGCCTTCTATGAGGATCTCTGAAAAAAACTTTTAAGTTTTTCTGAGAAACTCTGAGGAACTCTGAAGAAACTTTAACATTTTCTGGAGAATTCTCAAAAAAACTTTGACATTTCTGAGGAAATCTCAGGCAAAACTGCGGACGGCCGGACGAAATCGCCATTACATACGTTCGCTTTATGTTTCGCATGCTCACCAATAAAACTAACCGGAACAGGAATCTAACCTGAGATTCCTGACCCAACGCACTACTCATATTCTATAAGCCTATCATTGCTATAGATTTGGGATTTATAAATTATATATTAATTCTAACCCCTACCCAACCCCTAAACGTAACCTAACCCCCAACTCTATCCCTGAGCCTAACCCTACTTGAATCTCCTTAACATTATTAATAATGAGTCTGTTAATGGAGGCGTAACTTTTTTCCTCATAAATAGTCTGTGTCATGACCTCATTAACTTCGCAAAGTCAATAAAAGGGCGTCCTATTACAAATCTGAGTCACACTTTTGGCATGTTTGATGGGAGAGCTATTAGCAACTTCCAAAAAAAAAATGGAACTATCCTAACTGCCCACTGAATGCTAGTTCCCCAAATAAAACCCAGTTTAAAAAATATTACATTTTGGGTCGTTTTTATCTCATTTTGGATTAGTTTTTGGTTATTACATTTTGGGTAACTATTTTTGTTACATTTTGGGTTAGTTTTTGGTTATTACATTTTGGGTAGGTTTCATTATTACATTTTGGGTCGTTTTTATTACATTTGGGTAGGTTCCATTATTACATTTTGGGTCGTTTTTATTACATTTTGGGTAGGTTTCTTTATTACATTTTGGGTCGTTTTTATTACATTTTGGGTCGTTTTTAATGCATTTTGGGTTAGGTATTACATTTTGGTTATGTTATTACATTTCGGGTCGTAACAAAAGTGTTAGTTTTTAAACTTCAGAAAAAAAAGGTGAGGAAACATGCTCCCTGGTTCTGTGCCCTGCTTAGTTAAGACTGTCTTAATGTTTTTCATGTAGAAAAGAAGACACCGACAGAGGAGAAATGTTGAGCCTACGAAGCAAGGTACATTAGGTGCGGGCAAGTATAGTATAACATTTTGTGTAAATGATCAGGGCCTCCGAGAGAATCGTGAGGCCACGGGGCAGACTTATATTTGGGAACCCCTTACATCTCGAACAATTTTGAAGAGCCCAACAAAATTCTTCATACCGTTTTCCCTATTATGAAGCATGAGTTTTCGCCGATGCTTGTCTACCTGATTAGGATTATTTTACTTTTTTGGTCACCTCAAAATGGCCTCGGGTACATTTGGGGCCCCTGAGCAAGGATGTAATTTAAGGGGCTTTTGTGTGGGAGGAGGGTTGTTACACCCCCTAGAAAACAAAATAGCGTAGGGTAATTCCAATTTTTAATACTTCGTCTGGCAATAAATGGCCAAGTATTGAAACTAACATTGTATGTACGTTTATATTTTTGTTTCTTCGGAAAAAGACAAAGAAAATTGAAAAAAGTTTTGGAGAATATCTAATTTTTGTTATCTTCATGGCCGTACAACCCCCTCCTTCCCCAGTGCGTCTATCTGTTTAGAAACCCAAATGCTTATCTAACAGTCTGAGTACATTTTAACATTACAGTTTAAAATAAAGTACATCTTGGATTTTTGTGTTTATTTTAAGCCACTTTGGGCAAAAAACATAAATCTTCAGACCAAGGTTTCACCCATGAACCCATAATTTTGCCTAAATTTTCAGGTGAACTTTCTTCTCTGCCTGTTTTGAAATGGTAAGCCAAATACATAACTGACATGAATAAACGGAATTTAATATTAGAATTTCAAATTGTCTTCTTTTCATTACTTATACATTTTGGAACTATATTGTTTGTGCATGGATTTTAAGCCATTTTGGGGCATCAAAGACAAGAAATCTTCAGACCTTCGGAAGGTTTCTCCTTCTGGACCCCTTCCGAGAAACACTTAAGCGGGATGTCTTCTATCTGTCTACTGGATAGCAGTGCTTCATCCCAGCAGCCCTGGAACCGATGATTTTTCATTTACATTTTGGAATCTTGTGTTGATTGTAACTTAGGCATTTTGGGCAAATCAAAAGCAAGAAATCTTCAGACCAATTTTGACGGATTTCTTTCTCAATTTTTCTTTTGCAGTCTGTTTAGAAATAGTAAACTAGATTTTACTATGATAATATATAGTATTGTCTTCTGTTTATCAATTAAATTTTTGAATTTTGTGTAGATTTTAAGCCATTTTGGGGTAACAAAAAACAATACATTTTCAGAGCTTCCACAAAGCCCTTAAGCGGGACTTATTCTCCTGGATCCCCACCCTTGCTTCACCCAAGGGCCCCACAAACTTTCAGTTACATTTGGAAATTGTGCATTCATTTTAAGCCATTTAGGCATCAGAAACAAGAAATTTTCAACAAATTTTCACCCATTAAGCTTTCCCCAGGTTTTTTTTTTTATATTTTTTTTTAAGGGAAATTTCGCCTCTGCCTGTTTAGAAATCGTAACCCTATAATGCGTATCTGAGTAGATTTAACTGTTTAACATGTTAGAATTGTCTTGTCACCTAAATTTTCCGAACATTGTCAGCTTGTCTTAATTTCAGCCATTTTGTGGCATCAAAGACAAGAAATCTTCATACCTTCCTACTCTTACTTCGCCCCATTGCAAGACCGAACAATTTTTCATTTACATTTTGGAACTTTGTGTTGATTTTAAACCATTTTTGGTCAAAAAATAAGATATCTTCAGAACCTTCGCCACAATTTTTCCCAATTTCTTTCAATTTTCAGCAGACATTTATCTTCTTTATGGCTGTTTGGAAATGGTTAAACTAGATTGTAACATTAGAAATCAATCAAATTTTCGAACTTTGTGTTGAATCATTTTAGGGTAGCAAAAACAAGAAATTGTCAGAGCCCGGACCTCTACAAAGGTTTTGCCACTGGACGCTGCCAGAACCAATTATGCGGGTACATGCCGTTTCGCAGTGCCGCGTTTGGTACTTGAGTACTGTGCCCCAAATTAAAATGTCTGGCAAAGCCACTGGTGTATGTGAGGGGGAAAGTCTGTTCCCAATTGTTCTATAATGTGAGATTGTAGACAAAATCATGTATTTCGTATATATAGATAAGTCGGGCATTTGAAAATTTTCGTCGAGCAAATTTTTCTTAACCCATCTCCCAGCGCTCGAAGACAATTACTCCCCCTGCACCTGAGCCCGGGGCTCCGTGGCAACATTAATTTGAATTAGCTAATAATTGTTTGCAATTTTACGACTCGGTTGTTCAGCTTTGCCACAGTGATTATTGAATAATTGATTTCTTCCGTGATTTTTTTTTCTTTTCAGGACTAAGTCAGAGCAAGGTTGCCCCCGGTTACCAAACGAGTTACTTTGTTGGACAGTGCTACATGTGCCCACCGGGTCCCCCTGGACCACCGGGACCTCAAGGAACCCAGGGGATATCAGGAAGGGATGGCAGAGATGCAGTTTTATTTGCATCAGCAAGTAAGTTGACATTTGATGACTGAAGATGATTTGGCTGTTTGGTTGGCAAATCTGATTTTTAGAGTGTTTCTCCTCTCCTACCATTGATGTGAAAACTTGAATAGTAAGGAAAATAGTCAAGTATTTATTTCGTTTTAACACCGTCGGATGTGAAAGGTCATGGTTGATATTGCATCGACTTTACGCTATTTGCTGATTTTGAACTCAAAATGTCAAATGATGACCTGGACACTGGGGGAAAAGGGTGTCATACCAATACAAAACGCAACGCATAAAGTTATGATATACGTACTTCATAAAAAAGACTTATATAATTGATAGTAAATATGCTTTATGAAAGTCCCCCCCCCCTCTTTCTTCCAATTAGTAATTATCATAATTTAATGACTGAACAGAGCATTAAGTTGAAAATAATGCGTATCAGATACTTATAGCCATTTTTTCATAGATTGAAAAAAGGATATAAGAGAGCTATAGCTCCGAGAAGGATTAGGCCTACAGTATTTCATTTTGAAATTGCTAGAGGCAAGCCAACATTAAGTCATAAACATAAACCAAACTTTCTCTATGCAGATATTTCATGGTGGAGAGCGCAAAACATTCTCGTTGGGAAGGATGTATTTTTTTCATATAAATTCATAAGGATATGAATTCTTAAATTGGAGCTTCCAGTTTTTTCTTGGAAGTTGTTGTTTTTTGATGAATTGGGGCAAGGTGGACAGCAAGTCAAAAAATTCTCTAATCATTGTTTTTCATAAAAGAATAACAATTCAGTGTTTTAATATGACTATTTTAGGTCACAAAATGTCTCCACTCCAACAAAATTCTAACAGCTACCCCAAGGGTGTCGCCAGCCTTTCAGACGGCGAGGGAAATATTTGGACCTTTCAGCATATTTCTGGACCTTTTTACCATTACCATTCTACTTTTGGGCGGTCGTACGATCCTGTCAAACCCCCTTCCCCTCCTGGTTACACCCATGTAACCATGCATGCTGACATGACTTTTGAAATTTGATAAAAGAGGGTCCAAATACATCATCTAAATGTGAGATTTACAGAGAGCTTATATTATAACAAAAGGGAGATGGGGTCGATAATCATATTCTATAATCAGATAATGTGAGCATTTTAGTCAACGGTGTACACAAACTCTAAATCACATTTTTAGGGCATATAAGCAGGAATATGAAATATCGGGTTTGTATCAAATTGAATCTGAATAAGGAGCTGTAAAGCTTTTCTTCCCGTGATTTAGTATTAATCAATTTGTCATGTTTCTGTAAAGCATTTTGTTGATCATCATCAAGCTGGTAGATTGAACAACCAGTTCACCTTTTCTCTCTTGTAAAGCTGCTGATGGGTCCCCCCTGTACGCACAGCCACGGGTGCAGTCCGCCTCTCGACCCGTAAATAGTAACGCGACTGGAGTCACTTACATACGTTGGGGGAAAAGCACGTGCCCATCTACCTCAGAAATTGTGTATGCAGGTAAGAACAGCACCATATTTCCCGCGACGCCCTCCCCTCTCCCTCACACACAAACACACACACACACATACATGCACACAAACATACACAGACACTCAGACAGTCCGCTTTGCTTACAAGAATGTCGTTTATAATGTCATATCTTTCATTAATAAATGATTACAATTCCGCATCAGGGCTAAAAAATTCAAGTTTTGGGCTTAAAAATCTGTGTTAGGATTAAAAGAAATCAGTGTTTGACCTAAAAATGCACGTTAGGGTTTAAAATTTCACAGTTTAGGTCTTAAAATTCTGCGTTAGGATTAAAAGAAATCAGTGTTTGACCTAAAAATGCATGTTAGGGTCTGAAATTTCACAGTTTAGGTCTTAAAATTCTGCGTTAGGGTTAAAAGAAATCAGTGTTTGACCTAAAAATGCACGTTAGGGTTTGAAATTTCACAGTTTAGGTCTTAAAATTCTGCGTTAGGGTTAAAAGAAATCAGTGTTTGACCTAAAAATGCACGTTAGGGTTTGAAATTTCACAGTTTAGGTCTTAAAATTCTGCGTTAGGGTTAAAAGAAATCAGTGTTTGGCCTAAAAATGCACGTTAGGGTTTGAAATTTCACAGTTATGTCTTAAAAAAACGGGGTGTTATGGTTAAAAAAAAAAATCAGTGTTAGACTTAAAAATGCATGTTAGGGTTTGAAATTTCACAGCTTAGGTCTTAAATATCTGCGGTAATATTAAAAATATTAATGTTAGGCTTAAAAATGCGAGTTAAGGTTGGAAAATTCAGTGTTTAGCTTACAAACCCACATTAGGCTTTAAAAAATCAAGCTTCAGCTTAACAATTTTGGCCACATTTTAGCCAAAAATCACATTGTTTCTTATATTATTTTACTTTAAAACGGATGCGGGGGAGTGGTGTGGAAAGATGAGGGGAGGGGGAGCTGCGTTAGCCCTTAACCTGCTGTATCCTTAAATATTTATGCTTATAACATGAATCTTTAAAAAATTGTGCAAATATCACGTGATCTGTACTTAGTACGGAACAAGCGAAATATTAAATTTTTGAAGGAAAAAAGGCATTTTATCTCCATCAAACAATTTTCACATATGATGACATTTTTCGAAATTTTCATATATATAAATTCTTGCCATAATGTGAATCGCACCAAAAAATTTTGGAAAATTCTAAATATGCAAACATTTTGCGAAATTTTTAAAAGATGCATAATTATCACGTGACAACAGCAACACATAAAGACCTGGCCCAAATATTGATTTGTTTTTTTCTTAAGATTTTTAACAATTTTAACATATTTAAAGATGCCCAATTGTCACGTGACGGCAACAAATATCTATCCGCCATGAAGAAAAAAAAGAAGAAAGAAAAAAACCGTTTTCTATAGTTTAAAGAGACAATCTCGTCTGTTGTATTCGTAAAAATTGTGATACTCATACCTTTATGTTACATACGGGTGTGGATTGTTTCTAATTAAGTATGTATGTACAGTGTGCATGGTCACTTCCGCGGCAGGTATTGATTGGTTGTCCTTATTTAGGTAAAACCAATCAGAAACGCTGACTGTTATTGTATATTACTGCCCATTAGAACACAATATCTTGCCTTTAAGATTTTCCAAATTCAAAAATATGCAGAAATTACAATCTATGTCTTGAAGAATTAATTTCAAAACTGTGAATAATATCTGCGCAGGAATGACAAATCAATTAATTCACTTCTTGAAATTTTCATCTGGTATCTATTGAGACTGAGATGTAGCCAAACATCCTTTCAAAACTGAGATGTTTATACAAATTTCACTTAGCTAAAATATTTCAAAAATCTTTAAAAATGCCCAATTTTCACGTGAAGACAGTTGACCTGCCGAAAACATTTTCTTATTTGTATGATTTACAGAATTCAAACCTATTAAAAGATGCACAACTGTCACGTGACGGCGACACATAAAGACCTGCAACAAAGGGTCAAAAATATTAATCAATCTACTATTTCTTCATATTTTCAGCATTTAATTTGAGGTGCCTGCTGCCTTCAGCTGGCAAAGACCTATCGCGGGATAAATATGAATATTGTGGGATCTACATGTTTCTTCACATGTCACTCTCCGACCAATTCATACTAGTGGAGTGCGTGGCTACATTTCGCCGTTGTCTCTCATTCACTAAGCCCACGTAACTTGTTTTCGACAAATAATTAAACTAATCATTCCCGCATCCTGTGATTCTTGGACATGGCGTGATCTTTATAGTTTTCAATCTTCTTTCTGCCCATACTTGGCATTTCCCGCACGCGTCTTTTTTTCTGCAGCCCAGAATTGCCATTACAGATTTTTTCAGCCAATCATATACAAGAATGACAATGACGTAATTAAATATGAATATTCATATGCAACTTTAGTCTTATAACATAGGACTGTATACTATAGCCTGTATAGTATGTAATGTATGCATGGAGTACTCACTACGACTACGCACTCCGTCCAAAAAGGAAAATCGGGACTTAGGGAAAAATGTTCAAAAAGGATAAAACTCACCTACAACTTAAACAAACTTTTGAAAGTCTATTTGGGCATGAACTCATACTAGGCCTAGGCATACCTACAACTAGTGCGAATTATCTCACGCATATACAGCAGCTTGAAAATCTACGTATACAACGTGAGAACTATCGCTATACAACTTTGATTTTTTGAAGTGATTATTCGCAGGGCAGCCCTGCAAATATCCACACAGTATCTCAAGCCAGCACTGCGAATAAGGTTAGGGTTGGGGTTAGGTTAGGGTATATGTTATCACTGCCCTGCGAATTAGCCCCACCCTCATTTTTACACACTAACCAAAAACTCCGTACCTACAACACGTATCAAGGGAAAGTGTTAATGCAAGAAAAAGTCGCTTAACTACTACTATAAAAATTGGGTCTTAATTTTCATCCAAGGAGCGAGTGTTAGAACTTCACTTAGAACACCACTTACCGAGATATTGTTAACTACTTCCTCGATATTCAAAGGAGGATTCGCTTCGTAGCACATTTTAAATTGTGCCATATCTGTAGTGTCAGGTTTTGCCATTATTTTCCGGCAAAGTAATGTTATTCACTCGCGGTCATGGAATTACTGTCCCAAATTATTATGTCAGACGATTTGTCATAAGTTGTATATGAATATTCATATTTAATTACGTCATCGTCATTCTTGTATATGATTGGCTGAAAAAAATCTGTAATGACAATTCTGAGTTGCGGAAAAAAAAAGCGCTTCCCGCACAAGCCTTTAGTATTAGAGAAAAAAATGCACCCCACCCCGCCCCCCTCTATCTCCCATATTCTCCGCCCCTACAACTTCCAGCAATATACCAATTGCCTGCAATCATGCTCCACCCGGCCAGGCGTGGTCCTCATCCCATTACGTCGCCCCGCTTCTCAAATGGACGGGCAATAGCAGTTCCAATCGCATATCCCCCGTAATGAGGCGCATGCACAACATTTGATCTGGCGTGAACAAACCCTTATATCTGACACTTCGCTCTGTGCATTAATATTAACGCAAACAGCACTGTAGTACTAATAGGCCTACACAGACTTACTACAAACAAGCCAACATGCCCGCCCAAACGAGCGAAGCTCAGAATGACACTGGAATACCCACTTTAAAGCCACGAAAAGGGCCACAACTATCTAATCGAAGTTATGTGATCTTTATCAAGCTTTTCATCATCTTAACAACCCTCTGATTAGCCCTCTTACCCCCCACCACTCTTACCCTTCCCACTCTTACCCTCCCCCATACCATCCCCCATACCACCCCCTCATACCACCCCCTCTCATACCACCCCACCCCCTCATACCACCCCTCATACCATCCCCCTCATACCCCCTCATACCACCCCCCTCATACCACCCCCTCATACCACGCCCCTCATACCACACACCCTCATACCACCACCCCTAATACCATACCCCACCCCTAATACCAGACCCCACCCCACCCCAACCCCTTGTAATCCCGTAACGGTGTCACAATCTATGGCTCGATTTTCTTTTCAACTTTAAGTCCGTACAAGGCAATCAAGGTAGCAGGTAATCAAGGTAGCATATAACTAATCATCTGCCCCATTGAAACTTATGGTACAAGCGACCAGTTCGGGATACTTTTCCAACCAGAACACTAAAGATTGGGATATTTTGTGATGTACAGTATGTTGTGTGACACAAACCGACGCACACACACACACACACACACACACACACACACACACATATATATATATATATATATATATATATATATATATATATATATATATATATATATATATATATATATATATATATATATATATATATATATATATATATATATATATATACACACACCCACCCACACACGCACACACTTTTAAGTGGATATCATGAAGCTTAAACATTTCACGGTACATTGAAATGTTGTTCCTAGTGTTTGCATCTTGGTTAAAACGTCAAACCCCTAACCGCGGTGAAGGGCTCTCCCACAGACCCCACAGGAACCTTCGCCCCAATTTCACTACATCATGGATAAAAACTGGGAAAACGAGACAAAGCAACCCTTTGCAGTTGTTGGGCAACACTTGTTTTACTTCAGCTTTCAATCTGATGATTTATGACCTCAGGTATATGCATTCTCAAAGACGCCTGCACGACGGACCCTCCACCCAACAGGGCAAGAAGCGCCTTTTGTAGATTTAGATATATTTTCAAAGCATTGAAATAAGAGCTACTTGACAATTTAATGCGCCCCTTGGTACATGGAATACCGGTTGTGATAATCTAAAGCCGTCTGAATAATGGATAATTTTGTGATGAAAAGTTCCATTTGTTATCAGTTATACGTACCTGTAGGCTGACTGTGTATATCAAGCAGTCGGATACATGTACATAACCAAAGGAAGGCCAGACTGGACAACAATTCCCCCCCCCCTCCCACCCCTCAACAATGCCTCCCCCTTAAAAAAGTTGTTTTACCGTTGGGTAATGGGAAAACATTCGTAACTATGGGCGACACGCTATAGGGACACAGGGTGCACTTTCCCCGCCCTAAAAGATTAGCTAATTATTGTTTTGTATGTATTGTATGTATAATTAACAGGATGTTCCTACTCCCCCCCCCCTCTCCCCCTTCCCCCCCCCACTCCCCCCTAATTACCTTTTGCGATTTTTGAAACTAAAATTTGTTCCAGCTGCATACTTTGATTTATATTGCAGGTGTAGTGGCAGGATCTCACTACACTCATAAGGGTGGTGGAGCCAATCACCTTTGTCTACCACTTGACCCAGTCTTTGATCGACCTGTTGCAGGCCGTAACGGTGGGTCATACTTGTATGGAACAGAATACGAGACAAGCACCTGGTTTCCACCACTGAGTGGACTACATAATGCCGCAGTTCCATGTACAGTTTGTTTGGCACCTGCAAAGGTCCATACCTTGATGATTCCAGGAACGAACTTGTGTCCAACGAGTGACAAAGGTTCGTGGAAATAAATAATATAACCTGTTAAATTGTTGATATTTTCGACTAGCTGCTGTCAACGTGCAATCTTGGTCAAAACTCATTTAGACACCCGTATCCCCAATTTCAATATGGTGAAAACTATCATAGCAAATCTTGTTACACCCAATTGCCCAATGGGATAAATATTTCTCCACAACTTTGAACGAGGCAGTGAGGACATGGTAAGCTTCAGAAGCACTATTTTGGAAAATAAGGAGGGAGGAAAAAAGAAGTGCCACAAGTTTGAAGGCCACTGCCGCCACACACAATCTAATGCACAGCAATGGAAAATTAAACAGGTGGTAAGCTGCAGTGAATAGGTGGCAAGGTGGCGGTATAAAACTTAATGAAAATGGGAAATATCATGAAAAAGCTTTAAAATGCAGATATAGCTCAGATCAGGATCAGATACCCCAGATCTGCATATGACATAAATCCCAGATGGGCTATGGCTTATATCTGGCCACATTAATCCAGAAATAAAACTGATGTTAACCATACCTTTTGTAAGAGACTTCTCATCAGCGTGGGCGGCTCCCCATAGGAGCAAGGTGTGAAGGGGTGCACTTTCCTCCAACGATTTGCTAATTATTGTTTTTTGTGTTTAATGAAAATTATAATTTAAAAAAAGTTCAATTTACCCCCTCCCCATCATGTGTTGCCATTATCAGAGTTCTCTCCAATCTTCATGACATGTTCCATCCCTATTGTATGTGATCTTTGATGATATTTTAACATTATCTTTATCTACCAGATTGGACCTTATGAGTATCATGGATATATATTATCCGAACATAACAATCATCGGAGATCAGAGTATATATGCGTTGACCACGAGGCGGAAGGCATCGGACGCACTCCGGGAAATCAAGATGAAGCTCTCCTACATATTGTGGAGGTAACTTGCAGCACTAACACCGGCATCCCGTGTCCTCCATATGTAGATGGCTATGAATTAGCTTGTGCTGTCTGTACCATATAAAACCCTTATGTTTTGAAGTACACATCTTCTTGACCTACCGTTGTAACCCTTTTGAATTTTTCCAAAAATATCAACAACATATTTGAGATGTCATAAAAAGATTTGGAACATGCACCTACAAATATTTTAATTCGAATTTCTTTTTTCACAAAAATTCCATCTGCCCCACTTGTTTGTGATTTTGTGCATCTTATTGTGATTTAATGATTTTAACCGAATCATGCCCGAATTGTCTAGATATCAGAATCGATGATCATGGGCAATTTTTGGGCATCAAAAACTAGACATCTTCAGAAATTTTCTGAGTTCTTTGCCTCCTGGACCTTACCAGAGCTACCATCAATTACATTTCAGACTTTTGTGTTGATTTTAAGCCACTTTGGTGCAAAAAAAAAAAAAAATCTGCAGACCAAGGTTTCACCCACGAGTCCCAACTTAAATGCTTATCCTTATCTGAGAAGATTTCAACATTAGAATTTGAAATTGTCCTCTTTTCATCACTTACATTTTAAAACTTTGTGTTGATTTTAAACCACTTTCTGGGCATCAAAAGCAAGAAATCTTCGGAGCTTGCTTCCTTACTAACCCCATCCTCCCCACCTTGGCTTTCCTTGTGCGCCCCAAAATTTTGACTGACTTTTCTCAATTTTCAGGGTAAATTTCTCCTCTGCATGTTGAGAAATTGTAACCCTAATGTTTATCTGAGTAGATTTTAACATTATAATTTGAAATTGTCCTCTTTTTATCACTTACATTATGGAACTTTGTTTTGATTTTAAACTATTTTCTGTACATCAAAAGCAAGAAATCTCGGAGCTTCTGGGCTGACCCCTACCAAGGATTCGCTCATGAGCCCAAACATTTTGTTGGAATTTTCTCAATCTTTAGAGGAATTTCTCCCCTGCATGTTGATAAATTGTAACCCAAATGCTTATCTGAGTAGATTTTAACATTATAATTTGAAATTGTCCTCGTTTCATCACTTACATTTTGGTACTTTGTGTTGATTTTAAACTATTTAGGGTCATCAAAGTCAAGAAATCTTCCAGGCTTCTGGGGCAACTGGACCCCTTCAAACAGCTCAAGGCTACGCTAATGAACCCCACAATTTTGCCCAAATTGCCTGTATTTGCATGGAAAATTTCCCCCATCTGCCTGTTTAGAAATGGTAACCCAAATGCTTATCTGAACAGATTTCAACATTAAAATTTGTCTTTTCATCAATTAATTATTTGAACTTATATATGGTCATTTTCAGCCACTTTTGAGCATCAAAAAACAAGAAATCTGTGAAGCTTTGCTCCCTGGACTCAAACCAAGTCTTCACCCCTAGACCTCACATGCAGCGGCCCTTAAACGGGCACAGGGGTTAGGCAGTGTCATGTTTGGCACTTCATAATGAACCCCAAGCCAAAATCTCAGATGATGCCACTGGTGATGGAAGGTGGGGAGGGGGGGGGGGGCTCTATTCTCAACTGTTCTATATTGTGTGATTGTACATGTACATCATATGAAAATAAGTCAGGAATTAGCAAATTTTCGTCGGGCAAATTTGTCTTACACCCCCACCCCTTGGCTCGAAGTCAAGTTACGCCCCTGTACACAGGAAGCTGTAAACAGACTTCCCAACCCTACAAACCTTGTTTTCATTTTCAAATACGGGGCACTTTGTGGCAAGGCGAATGATCCTTTGGAAGCTTGCTTATCTTTAAGATAATCGTTTATATTTTGGTGTAATCTTACCAACCCAATAAAATTCTTACTAACTCAAATATTATTGTTTTTATTTCATTGGGCTACAGAAAAACTTATTTGACTAAACAAATAACAAAAATGAAACTTTCCTTACTACTAACCTATTACTCGAAAATGATGCCCTATCTTTGCTGCCTTCTTGTACCTTTCAGGGAACAATAATTCCTTCAACCGTTTGTCAATGAATTTTGTGCAAACTTCTAATTGTTTTCAAACTGTTACTAAAAACGGAATGCATTGATATATATATATATATATATATATATATATATATATATATATATATATATATATATATATATATATATATATATATATATATATATATATATATATATATATATATATATATATATATATATATATATATATATATATATATATATATATATATATATATATATATATATATATATATATATATATATATATATATATATATATATATATATATATATATATATATATATATATACATATACACAACTTTTGTGTCACCACTCTCCCTCCCCCCACACACACACATACCCTCAAAAAGAGACCCTGACAATACAAAACATACTTAATGACCTGCTTAGTCAGTAGATTTCATGATATCACAACCATCCACAATAGGGCACATACATGTAACCATATAGGCTAACGCTTAATTTTATTACACATTAGGGCTTTGAAATAACATGCTAACAACACCTTCCCGAGCCCTACACTTCAGAATCAAAAATTAGTTCGGTCCACACTCTTGAACGGGAGGTCTCACCATCGGGAGGATTTTTGTCAATATAACCCACAATGCATGTTCCCAAATTCAAATCTCTTTAAAGAAATACATAACCGTAAAATAAGTTGAACCCAAAGGTAGGGAAAATGCATGCGAAATATTTTAATTTTATTGGGGCAACAGTTTGTTTGTTTGTTTGTTTGATGAGGTCTTAACGGCACCACGACAACGAAGGTCAAATTGTGCCTGAGAGGTCAGATCATTTTAGAGGTAGGAAGGAAAGAAACCAGAGCGAGAATGAGAGAAATTCAAGAACAAAAGCCAGAAAGCTGTGATCGAGAGATGGAGGTGCATGGGTAAAACAAAAACAGGGTAGAGAGGGGGTAGAAGAGGAGAATTAAATATGGTTGTAGAGGGATGCATGATGAAGGAAGGAGATAATTTTATCCGGAGGATTTTTCTGGAAGAACTCAGCAATTGAGTTGTGGGGAGCAAGGGAAGCTCTGGGAAGGTTGTACAGGGGGCAAGCAAGGAGAACGTGTTGGATTGTGAGGATGCAGTGGCAATTGGTACACAGGTACAGAGGGGTTGGGGGGAACCAATAAGGAGGTGGGAGTGAGTGAGGTGGGTGTGACCAATTCTAAGACGGGTAATATGAACGTTGTCGATACGAGAAAGGTTGTTGATGGTGGATTTGATCGGGATTGTGGGCTGGATGACATGGAGTTTGTTATCAATTTGGGAGTTCCATGAGGTTTGCCAGCGGTCACGAACAAGGGAAGCGATAAGCAGTTTGATGTCAGAGAGGGTTTTGGGAAAAGGGGAAGGGAGGAGGTTAAGGGCAAGCTTAGCGGCTGTATCAGCCCTGTCATTGCCAGGGATGCCAACATGGCTGGGTATCCAGAAGAAAAGAACACTTTTCCTGCAGAGGGTGGGAGAAAAGAGTTTCCGGAGGAGGAGGTGGCAGGTGAGGTTATCCCATTTAAGATTGAGTAATGAAGTAAGAACAGCCTTTGAGTCAGAGAAAATGGCAAAGTGACTAAGAGGAGAGTACTCAATAAAGTTGAGGGCAAGGAGAATGGCCTTAGCCTCCGCTGAAAAGATGGATGAGTAGTCAGGAAGTCTGCTACTGAGGGTGATGTCTTGGATGATGGCAGCAGCAGCTGTCTTGTTGCCTTTCTTGGAGCCATCAGTATAGATGGAGGTGTAATTTGAGAGTTGGTCTTTGATTTGGTTGTGGAGATTGATGAAGAGGTTAGGGTGAGTTTGAGTTTTGTGATAAGTGGAGAGGTCTAGGTGGACAACAGACCGATAAAATTATTATCTCCTTTTTCACCAACGTAAATTTGACTTTTCACCAAGGAATTTTAAAGTAATATTTAAAAATTAATTTTAATGAGTTTCAGAATAGCAGATCTTAACATTTTAATCACCAGCAAAAGCTCAAATTATACAGAAATATTAATTTAAATATCATTTGCAAAGTATACAACTTTAGAATTACAGAATTTGGAAAAGCAAAAACAATTAACGGCTCAACTTATTAGAAACAGTTTAAAAAATGGTCACTGCGCATATCTTGATCTCTCAATCAGAAGATTTCCTGATCGGAAGCGTGGACCGGACTAAAAATGACATCCTCATAGTTAAGATAGTTCATCGGTACCTTAATTTCTATGTGTGTCACTTTATTATTATTTTTTTACAATTAACTTTGCCGATTAAATATTCATACAGATAAAATATCATGTTAAAATGGTACTTAAAATACTATTTGTATATAGTTTGCATAAAAATGTGTATCACTCAGCTGACAAGAACAACTTGAATATCAAATACATAAGATATTTCCCTGTTTCTCCTACTAGCTATAGATAATTGTTCTGGTGACACAATCACTCCAATTTTCCATTCTGGAAATATGTTTTGAATAGCCTGGCATTGATAGTACCACCAAGAAAGTGGGGTTGCCGTGGGGTTGCCACACAGGTCCAAGGGGGCCCTGGTCATAATGGCCTGCATAAATTAAAAAAAAGGAATGTGCTTTCAGCTTTCAAACAGCAGGCTCACAATTGGCAAAAACCCATACTTGACAACAGTGAAAACACTGCAGAATTGAAACAGAAATAGGTGATTTTTTTTTCTTCGCCATTCAGAATTTTCCAATCTGGGGCCCAGATTTTGCCCCAGGTCCTGCAATTCTCTTGGCAGCCCTGGGTAC
This sequence comes from Chiridota heheva, assembly GCA_020152595.1. Classification (NCBI taxonomy): domain Eukaryota; kingdom Metazoa; phylum Echinodermata; class Holothuroidea; order Apodida; family Chiridotidae; genus Chiridota; species Chiridota heheva. The sequence goes on along the minus strand of JAIGNY010001257.1, from coordinate 890,774 downwards.
TGCTCTCCAAAAATATTTCACATACAAATATCAGGCCTCCTTCTTGTAACATAGCTGCTGCATGTGAAGTGACCTATTGGTTGGTAGGCTCCAGATCAAATCTTTAAGGTCTATGGACATTTCTATATTGTTTGAAAGAGAGTTAAAATTTGAACGAATCACTTTTTGGAATTTTGAAAAAAGAACTTTTTGAGTTATGGCTGATAAAAGTTTGATCAGTTTTTAATTTATGCAAAATTTGTGATGTGTGACAGGGCAGACAGCTCAAAATTATGATGGAATTCTTTGAATTTCTTTCCCAAATCTTAGTCACTGAAAATGATAGGAAAGTCTTTTCCTGCTAAAGGTTTATTGCAGGCAGAGCAAAGACTCAAAATATTATCAAGTCGGTCAAATATTTTGCACCACTTCAAAGAAAATTAAAAACAAAGGATTAACAAATACAAACCAATACTGTGGTAACCCTGTAGTACATTACAAAATTTGCATAAAGTAGGCAAATTGATGACTGAAATTTAAAAACTGTAAGATAGTCAAATGTTTAATCAGTTTTGATGATTTGTTGCTACTATGATGATTTGAAAGAGAGCTTAAAGCAAATAGGTAGCTTTGCATCTAACACGTCCATATAGTTCAATCCCATCAAGCCTCGAGGGTTTATACAGCCCGTGTTTATACCAGGTTTCCATAAGGCTAAGCAGATGAGAGTACATGATGCGTCCATATACCTTTGACCAAACGACAAGTTCCAGTCTCATTCCATGTCCGATACTGGAAATTTCTCAAACTCTCGCCACTTTTATTCCACATCCTCAAGATTGCTGGTTAGCTGGTAATAAAACCTCAAACACGCCTTCTTGAATAACCTTACTGGAATGTGATTCAGGCACAAGAGAACCGCTACTATATGCCTCTCCTGTTAAAATGGAATTCAATAACCTAGTCCTCTTTTCTGGGCCTCTGTGCCGTAAATGGCGATTCTCGTAATCGATCTTTGCGCAGAGCTTTTTCCATTCCAGTACCTCCTCATCACTATTTGACACAGGAGCGATAGAAAATATAACTTGTCGCATCCAGTTCAATCGTTGTACATCCATTCGCTTTTTACCACTACCACCAGTTGTATTGGACAACATTCTCTCCTCAATACTAAATACGTGAGGCAGTAGGACCTTGATCATCCTTTTCCTATTGTTCACGTGACTCTTAAGTTCCTCTCTAAGATCTCCAGAAAGCCCCAAAATGGCCGCATCTTGTGCACGAGGGTTTGGTTCTTCTTCTTGTCTTGATCTTAGTAAGAAATCTAAAATAAGATAATAAAAGGAGAAGTTTGATAGACAAATGACAGCATTTTAACTTTGGAGCTGATGACCATTTTTGTTCTTCCAAATCCGTCTCCAATTCCGAATAAAAGATCGAGAAGAATTTCAAGTTAATAAATTGGCTGTTCTCATCCTTGCAAAGCAATTCCTGTCATGCCTCTTGACATGGACATATATATCGGAAATTAAAATGGTTAATATAAGCTTACATGCAAAATACGGCACTATTTTGAGAAAAATCAATCCATTATTAATACTAACAGGCCCACTAAGATAGGGCCCAGGGGGTAATTGTCTGGAAGGACCTGTAAAGACCATTGAAAATAGATCGGTTTAAAAAAATAATTGCACTTAAATTGCATTTTTGTGACGATGTAGAAAAGGGGCATCAGTGAATATTTGTCTGAATTTGATGCTTTCATTACAGATTACTCAAATATCTTATCAGAATATTTGAAATGATTCATATTTGAAAAATTTCACCTAAAAGTACAACCTTTAGAATTCCTGAATGATACTAGGGCATCAGCTTGAAAGTCCAAATACAACCTTTAGAATTCCTGAATGATACTCAGGCATTAGCTTGAAAAGCCAAAGTACATCAGAATCTCCGAGGGGAATTTAGGCATCAACTTAGCAAACCCAAATACAGTCTTTAGAATCTCTTAATGAACTTGGAAAAACTTAGGAATCAACTTGGAAAACCCAAGTACAACTTGAATTTCTGAATAATACTAGGGCATCAGCTTGAAAGTCAAAGTACAACCTTTAGAGTCTCTGAAGGTACTAATGCATCAACTAAGCAAACCCAAATGCAGCCTTCAGAATCTCTGAAGGTTACTAATGGATCAACTAAGCAAACCCAAATGCAGCCTTCAGAATCTCTGATGGGTACTAATGCATCAACTAAGCAAACTCAAATGCAGCCTTCAGAATCTCTGATGAGTACTAATGCATCAACTAAGCAAACCCAAATGCAGCCTTCAGAATCTCTGATGGGTACTAATGCATCAACTAAGCAAACCCCAAAACAGCCTTCAGAATCTCTGATGGGTACTAATGCATCAACTAAGCAAACCCAAATGCAGCCTTCAGAATCTCTGATGGGTACTAATGCATCAACTAAGCAAACCCAAATGCAGCCTTCAGAATCTCTGATGAGTACTAATGCATCAACTAAGCAAACCCAAATGCAGCCTTCAGAATCTCTGATGGGTACTAATGGATCAACTAAGCAAACCCCAAAACAGCCTTCAGAATCTCTGATGGGTACTAATGCATCAACTAAGCAAACCCAAATGCAGCCTTCAGAATCTCTGAAGAGTACTAATGGATCAACTAAGCAAACCCAAATGCAGCCTTCAGAATCTGTGATGGGTACTAATGCATCAACTAAGCAAACCCAAATGCAGCCTTCAGAATCTCTGACGGGTACTAATGCATCAACTAAGCAAACCCAAATGCAGCCTTTAGAATCTCTGATGTGTACTAATGGATCAACTAAGCAAACCCAAATGCAGCCTTCAGAATCTCTGATGAGTACTAATGCATCAACTAAGCAAACCCAAATGCAGCCTTCAGAATCTCTGATGGGTACTAATGGATCAACTAAGCACACCCAAATGCAGCCTTCAGAATCTCTGAAGGGTACTAATGCACTAACTAAGCAAACCCAAATGCAGCCTTCAGAATCTCTGATGAGTACTAATGCATCAACTAAGCAGACCCGACCCAAATGCAGCCTTCAGAATCCCTGATGGGCACTAATGGATCAACTAAGCAAACCCAAATGCAGCCTTCAGAATCTCTGATGAGTACTAATGCATCAACTAAGCAAACTCAAATGCAGCCTTCAGAATCTCTGATGGGCACTAATGCATCAACTAAGCAAACCCAAATGCAGCCTTCAGAACTCTGATGGGTACTAATGCATCAACTAAGCAAACCCAAATGCAGCCTTCAGAATCTCTGATGGGTACTAATGCATCAACTAAGCAAACCCAAATGCAGCCTTCAGAATCTCTGATGGGTACTAATGCATCAACTAAGCAAACTCAAATGCAGCCTTCGGAATCACTGATGTGTACTAATGCATTAGCTAAGCAAACCCAAATGCAGCCTTCAGAATCTCTGATGGGTACTAATGGATCAACTAAGCAAACCCAAATGCAGCCTTCAGAATCTCTGATGGGTACTAATGCATCGACTAAGCAAACCCAAATGCAGCCTTCAGAATCTCTGATGGGTACTAATGCATCAACTAAGCAAACCCAAATGCAGCCTTCAGAATCTCTGAAGGTTACTAATGCATCAACTAAGCAAACCCAAATGCAGCCTTCAGAATCTCTGATGGGTACTAATGCATCAACTAAGCAAACTCAAATGCAGCCTTCAGAATCTCTGATGGGTACTAATGCATCAACTAAGCAAACCCAAATGCAGCCTTCAGAATCTCTGATGGGTACTAATGCATCGACTAAGCAAACCCAAATGCAGCCTTCAGAATCTCTGATGGGTACTAATGCATCAACTAAGCAAACTCAAATGCAGCCTTCAGAATCTCTGATGGGTACTAATGCATCGACTAAGCAAACCCAAATGCAGCCTTCAGAATCTCTGATGGGTACTAATGCATCGACTAAGCAAACCCAAATGCAGCCTTCAGAATCTCTGATGGGTACTAATGCATCAACTAAGCAAACTCAAATGCAGCCTTCAGAATCTCTGATGGGTACTAATGCATCGACTAAGCAAACCCAAATGCAGCCTTCAGAATCTCTGATGGGTACTAATGCATCAACTAAGCAAACCCAAATGCAGCCTTCAGAATCTCTGATGGGTACTAATGCATCAACTCAACTAAGCAAACCCAAATGCAGCCTTCAGAATCTCTGATGGGTACTAATGCATCAACTAAGCAAACTCAAATGCAGCCTTCGGAATCACTGATGTGTACTAATGCATTAGCTAAGCAAACCCAAATGCAGCCTTCAGAATCTCTGATGGGTACTAATGGATCAACTAAGCAAACCCAAATGCAGCCTTCAGAATCTCTGATGGGTACTAATGCATCGACTAAGCAAACCCAAATGCAGCCTTCAGAATCTCTGATGGGTACTAATGCATCAACTAAGCAAACCCAAATGCAGCCTTCAGAATCTCTGAAGGTTACTAATGCATCAACTAAGCAAACCCAAATGCAGCCTTCAGAATCTCTGATGGGTACTAATGCATCAACTAAGCAAACTCAAATGCAGCCTTCGGAATCACTAATGTGTACTAATGCATTAGCTAAGCAAACCCAAATGCAGCCTTCAGAATCTCTGATGGGTACTAATGGATCAACTAAGCAAACCCAAATGCAGTCTTCAAAATCTCTGATGGGTACTAATGCATCAACTAAGCAAACCCAAATGCAGCCTTCAGAATCTCTGACGGGTACTAATGCATTAACTAAGCAAACTCAAATGCAGCCTTCAGAATCTCTGATGAGTACTAATGCATCAACTAAGCAAACCCAAATGCAGCCCTCAGAATCTCTGATGAGTACTAATGCATCAACTAAGCAAACTCAAATGCAGCCTTCAGAATATCTGATGGGTACTAATGCATCAACTAAGCAAACCCAAATGCAGCCTTCAGAATCTCTGATGGGTACTAATGCATCAACTAAGCAAACCCAAATGCGGCCTTCAGAATCACTGATGGGTACTAATGCATCAACTAAGCAAACTCACATGCAGCCTTCAGAATCTCTGATGGGTACTAATGCATCAACTAAGCAAACCCAAAGGCAGCCTTCAGAATCTCTGATGGGTACTAATGGATCAACTAAGCAAACCCAAAAACAGCCTTCAGAATCTCTGATGGGTACTAATGCATCAACTAAGCGAACTCAAATGCAGCCTTCAGAATCTCTGATGGGTACTAATGCATCAACTAAGCAAACCCAAATGCAGCCTTCAGAATCTCTGATGAGTACTAATGCATCAACTAAGCAAACCCAAATGCAGCCTTCAGAATCACTAATGTGTACTAATGCATCAACTAAGCAAACCCAAATGCAGCCTTCAGAATCTCTGATGGGTACTAATGGATCAACTAAGCAAACCCAAATGCAGCCTTCAGAATCTCTGATGAGTACTAATGGATCAACTAAGCAAACCCAAATGCAGCCTTCAGAATATCTGATGAGTACTAATGCATCAACTAAGCAAACTCAAATGCAGCCTTCAGAATCTCTGATGGGTACTAATGGATCAACTAAGCAAACTCAAATGCAGCCTTCAGAATCTCTGATGGGTACTAATGCATTAGCTAAGCAAACCCAAATGCAGCCTTCAGAATCTCTGATGAGTACTAATGCATCAACTAAGCAAACCCAAATGCAGCCTTCAGAATCACTGATGTGTACTAATGCATCAACTAAGCAAACCCAAATGCAGCCTTCAAAATCTCTGATGGGTACTAATGGATCAACTAAGCAAACCCAAATGCAGCCTTCAGAATCTCTGAAGAGTACTAATGGATCAACTAAGCAAACCCAAATGCAGCCTTCAGAATCTGTGATGGGTACTAATGCATCAACTAAGCAAACCCAAATGCAGCCTTCAGAATCTCTGATGGGTACTAATGCATCAACTAAGCAAACCCAAATGCAGCCTTTAGAATCTCTGATGTGTACTAATGGATCAACTAAGCAAACCCAAATGCAGCCTTCAGAATCTCTGATGAGTACTAATGCATCAACTAAGCAAACCCAAATGCAGCCTTCAGAATCTCTGATGGGTACTAATGGATCAACTAAGCACACCCAAATGCAGCCTTCAGAATCTCTGAAGGGTACTAATGCACTAACTAAGCAAACCCAAATGCAGCCTTCAGAATCTCTGATGAGTACTAATGCATCAACTAAGCAGACCCGACCCAAATGCAGCCTTCAGAATCCCTGATGGGCACTAATGGATCAACTAAGCAAACCCAAATGCAGCCTTCAGAATCTCTGATGAGTACTAATGCATCAACTAAGCAAACTCAAATGCAGCCTTCAGAATCTCTGATGGGCACTAATGCATCAACTAAGCAAACCCAAATGCAGCCTTCAGAACTCTGATGGGTACTAATGCATCAACTAAGCAAACCCAAATGCAGCCTTCAGAATCTCTGATGGGTACTAATGCATCAACTAAGCAAACCCAAATGCAGCCTTCAGAATCTCTGAAGGTTACTAATGCATGAACTAAGCAAACCCAAATGCAGCCTTCAGAATCTCTGATGGGTACTAATGCATCAACTAAGCAAACTCAAATGCAGCCTTCGGAATCACTGATGTGTACTAATGCATTAGCTAAGCAAACCCAAATGCAGCCTTCAGAATCTCTGATGGGTACTAATGGATCAACTAAGCAAACCCAAATGCAGCCTTCAGAATCTCTGATGGGTACTAATGCATCGACTAAGCAAACCCAAATGCAGCCTTCAGAATCTCTGATGGGTACTAATGCATCAACTAAGCAAACCCAAATGCAGCCTTCAGAATCTCTGAAGGTTACTAATGCATCAACTAAGCAAACCCAAATGCAGCCTTCAGAATCTCTGATGGGTACTAATGCATCAACTAAGCAAACTCAAATGCAGCCTTCGGAATCACTAATGTGTACTAATGCATTAGCTAAGCAAACCCAAATGCAGCCTTCAGAATCTCTGATGGGTACTAATGGATCAACTAAGCAAACCCAAATGCAGTCTTCAGAATCTCTGATGGGTACTAATGCATCAACTAAGCAAACCCAAATGCAGCCTTCAGAATCTCTGACGGGTACTAATGCATTAACTAAGCAAACTCAAATGCAGCCTTCAGAATCTCTGATGAGTACTAATGCATCAACTAAGCAAACCCAAATGCAGCCCTAGAATCTAATACTAATGCATCAACTAAGCAAACCCAAATGCAGCCTTCAGAATCTCTGATGGGTACTAATGCATCAACTAAGCAAACCCAAATGCAGCCTTCAGAATCATCTGATGGGTACTAATGCATCAACTAAGCAAACCCAAATGCAGCCTTCAGAATCACTGATGGGTACTCATGAAACCCAAATGCAGCCTTCAGAATCTCTGATGGGTACTAATGCATCAACTAAGCAAACCCAAATGCAGCCTTCAGAATCTCTGATGAGTACTAATGCATCAACTAAGCAAACCCAAATGCAGCCTTCAGAATCACTGATGTGTACTAATGCATCAACTAAGCAAACCCAAATGCAGCCTTCAGAATCTCTGATGGGTACTAATGGATCAACTAAGCAAACCAAATGCAGCCTTCAGAATCTCTGATGGGTACTAATGCATCAACTAAAAACCCAAATGCAGCCTTCAGAATCACTGATGGTACTAATGCATCAACTAAGCAAACCCAAATGCAGCCTTCAGAATCTCTGATGGGTACTAATGGATCAACTAAGCAAACCCAAATGCAGCCTTCAGAATCTCTGATGAGTACTAATGGATCAACTAAGCAAACCCAAATGCAGCCTTCAGAATCTCTGATGAGTACTAATGCATCAACTAAGCAAACTCAAATGCAGCCTTCAGAATCTCGAATGGGTACTAATGGATCAACTAAGCAAACTCAAATGCAGCCTTCAGTATCTCTGATGGGTACTAATGCATCAACTAAGCAAACCCAAATGCAGCCTTCAGAATCTCTGATGAGTACTAATGCATCAACTAAGCAAACTCAAATGCAGCCTTCAGAATCTCTGATGGGCACTAATGCATCAACTAAGCAAACCCAAATGCAGTCTTCAGAACTCTGATGGGTACTAATGCATCAACTAAGCAAACCCAAATGCAGCCTTCAGAATCTCTGATGGGTACTAATGCATCAACTAAGCAAACCCAAATGCAGCCTTCAGAATCTCTGAAGGTTACTAATGCATCAACTAAGCAAACCCAAATGCAGCCTTCAGAATCTCTGATGGGTACTAATGCATCAACTAAGCAAACTCAAATGCAGCCTTCGGAATCACTGATGTGTACTAATGCATTAGCTACAAACCCAAATGCAGCCTTCAGAATCTCTGATGGGTACTAATGGATCAACTAAGCAAACCCAAATGCAGCCTTCAGAATCTCTGATGGGTACTAATGCATCAACTAAGCAAACCCAAATGCAGCCTTCAGAATCTCTGATGGGTACTAATGCATCAACTAAGCAAACCCAAATGCAGCCTTCAGAATCTCTGAAGGTTACTAATGCATCAACTAAGCAAACCCAAATGCAGCCTTCAGAATCTGATGGGTACTAATGCATCAACTAAGCAAACTCAAATGCAGCCTTCGGAATCACTGATGTGTACTAATGCATTAGCTAAGCAAACCCAAATGCAGCCTTCAGAATCTCTGATGGGTACTAATGGATCAACTAAGCAAACCCAAATGCAGCCCTCAGAATCTCTGATGGGTACTAATGCATCAACTAAGCAAACCTAAATGCAGCCTTCAGAATCTCTGACGGGTACTAATGCATTAACTAAGCAAACTCAAATGCAGCCTTCAGAATCTCTGATGAGTACTAATGCATCAACTAAGCAAACCCAAATGCAGCCTTCAGAATCTCTGATGGGTACTAATGGATCAACTAAGCAAACCCAAATGCAGCCTTCAGAATCTCTGAAGGGTACTAATGCATCAACTAAGCAAACCCAAATGCAGCCTTCAGAATCTCTGATGAGTACTAATGCATCAACTAAGCAGACCAGACCCAAATGCAGCCTTCAGAATCTCTGATGGGTACTAATGCATCAACTAAGCAAACCCAAATGCAGCCTTCAGAATCTCTGATGGGTACTAATGCATCAACTAAGCAAACCCAAATGCAGCCTTCAGAATCTCTGACGGGTACTAATGCATTAACTAAGCAAACTCAAATGCAGCCTTCAGAATCTCTGATGAGTACTAATGCATCAACTAAGCAAACCCAAATGCAGCCTTCAGAATCTCTGATGGGTACTAATGGATCAACTAAGCAAACCCAAATGCAGCCTTCAGAATCTCTGAAGGGTACTAATGCACTAACTAAGCAAACCCAAATGCAGCCTTCAGAATCTCTGATGGGTACTAATGGATCAACTAAGCAAACCCAAATGCAGCCTTCAGAATCTCTGATGAGTACTAATGCATCAACTAAGCAAACCCAAATGCAGCTTTCAGAATCTCTGATGAGTACTAATGCATCAACTAAGCAAACCCAAATGCAGCCTTCAGAATCTCTGATGAGTACTAATGCATCAACTAAGCAAACCCAAATGCAGCCTTCAGAATCTCTGATGAGTACTAATGCATCAAGTAAGCAAACCCAAATGCAGCCTTCAGAATCTCTGAAGGTTACTAATGCATCAACTAAGCAAACCCAAATGCAGCCTTCAGAATCACTGATGGGTACTAATGCATCAACTAAGCAAACTCAAATGCAGCCTTCAGAACTCTGATGGGTACTAATGCATCAACTAAGCAAACCCAAATGCAGCCTTCAGAATCTCTGATGGGTACTAATGCATCAACTAAGCAAACCCAAATGCAGCCTTCAGAATCTCTGATGGGTACTAATGGATCAACTAAGCAAACTCAAATGCAGCCTTCAGAATCTCTGATGTGTACTAATGGATCAACTAAGCAAACCCAAATGCAGCCTTCAGAATCTCTGATGGGTACTAATGGATCAACTAAGCAAACCCAAATGCAGCCTTCAGAATCTCTGATGGGTACTAATGCATCAACTAAGCAAACTCAAATGCAGCCATCGAATCACTGATGTGTACTAATGCAACTTAGCTTAGCAAACCCAAATGCAGCCTTCAGAATCACTGATGGGTACTAATGCATCAACTAAGCAGACCCAAATGCAGCCTTCAGAATCTCTGAAAGGTACTAATGCATCAACTAAGCAAACCCAAATGCAGCCTTCAGAATCTCTGATGAGTTCTAATGCATCAACTAAGCAAACCCAAATGCAGCTTCAGAATCTCTGATGGGTACTAATGCATTAACTAAGCAAACCCAAATGCAGCCTTTAGAATCACTGATGGGTACTACTGCATCAACTAAGTAAACTCAAATGCAGCCTTCAGAATCTCTGACGGGTACTAATGGATCAACTAAGCAAACCCAAATGCAGCCTTCAGAATCTCTGATGAGTACTAATGCATCAACTAAGCAAACCCAAATGCAGCCTTCAGAATCACTGATGGGTACTAATGCATCAACTAAGCAAACCCAAATGCAGCCTTCAGAATCTCTGATGAGTACTAATGCATCAACTAAGCAAACCCAAATGCAGCCTTCAGAATCTCTGATGGGTACTAATGCATCAACTAAGCAAACCCAAATGCAGCCTTCAGAATCTCTGATGGGTACTAATGCATCAACTAAGCAAACCCAAATGCAGCCTTCAGAATCTCTGATGGGTACTAATGCATCAACTAAGCAAACCCAAATGCAGCCTTCAGAATCTCTGATGAGGGTACTAATGCATCAACTAAGCAAACCCAAATGCAGCCTTCAGAATCTCTGATGGGTACTAATGCATCAACTAAGCAAACCCAAATGCAGCCTTCAGAATCTCTGATGAGTACTAATGCATCAACTAAGCAAACCCAAAATGCAGCCTTCAGAATCCCTGATGGGCACTAATGGATCAACTAAGCAAACCCAAATGCAGCCTTCAGAATCTCTGATGAGTATTAATGCATCAACTAAGCAAACTCAAATGCAGCCTTCAGAATCTGTGATGGGCACTAATGCATCAACTAAGCAAACCCAAATGCAGCCTTCAGAATCTCTGATGAGTACTAATGCATCAACTAAGCAAACCCAAATGCAGCCTTCAGAATCTCTGATGAGTACTAATGCATCAACTAAGCAAACTCAAATGCAGCCTTCAGAATCTCTGATGGGTACTAATGCATCAACTAAGCAAACCCAAATGCAGCCTTCAGAATCTCTGATGGGTACTAATGGATCAACTAAGCAAACCCAAATGCAGCCTTCAGAATCTCTGATGGGTACTAATGCATCAACTAAGCAAACTCAAATGCAGCCTTCAGAATCTCTGATGTGTACTAATGCATCAACTAAGCAAACCCAAATGCAGCCTTCAGAATCACTGATGTGTACTAATGCATTAGCTAAGCAAACCCAAATGCAGCCTTCAGAATCTCTGATGGGTACTAATGCATCAACTAAGCAAACCCAAATGCAGCCTTCAGAATCTCTGATGAGTACTAATGCATCAACTAAGCAAACCCAAATGCAGCCTTCAGAATCTCTGATGGGTACTAATGCATCAACTAAGCAAACCCAAATGCAGCCTTTAGAATCTCTGATGGGTACTAATGCATCAACTAAGCAAACTCAAATGCAGCCTTCAGAATCTCTGATGGGTACTAATGCATCAACTAAGCAAACTCAAATGCAGCCTTCAGAATCTCTGATGAGTACTAATGCATCAACTAAGCAAACCCAAATGCAGCCTTCAGAATCACTGATGTGTACTAATGCATCAACTAAGCAAACCCAAATGCAGCCTTCAGAATCTCTGATGGGTACTAATGGATCAACTAAGCAAACCCAAATGCAGCCTTCAGAATCTCTGATGGGTACTAATGCATCAACTAAGCAAACCCAAATGCAGCCTTCAGAATCTCTGACAAACTCCAAATGCTAATGCATCAACTAAGCAAACCCAAATGCAGCCTTCAGAATCTCTGATGGGTACTAATGCATCAACTAAGCAAACCCAAATGCAGCCTTCAGAATCTCTGATGGGTACTAATGCATCAACTAAGCAAACCCAAATGCAGCCTTCAGAATCTCTGATGGGTACTAATGCATCAACTAAGCAAACCCAAATGCAGCCTTCAGAATCTCTGATGAGTACTAATGCATCAACTAAGCAAACCCAAATGCAGCCTTCAGAATCTCTGATAAGGTACTAATGGATCAACTAAGCAAACCCAAATGCAGCCTTCAGAATCTCTGATGAGTACTAATGCATCAACTAAGCAAACTCAAATGCAGCCTTCAGAATCTCTGATGGGTACTAATGCATCAACTAAGCAAACCAAATGCAGCCTTCAGAATCTCTGATGAGTACTAATGCATCAACTAAGCAAACCCAAAATGCAGCCTTCAGAATCTCTGATGAGTACTAATGCATCAACTAAGCAAACCCAAATGCAGCCTTCAGAATCTCTGATGGGTACTAATGCATTAACTAAGCAAACTCAAATGCAGCCTTCAGAATCTCTGATGAGTACTAATGCATCAACTAAGCAAACCCAAATGCAGCCTTCAGAATCTCTGATGGGTACTAATGGATCAACTAAGCAAACCCAAATGCAGCCTTCAGAATCTCTGATGAGTACTAATGGATCAACTAAGCAAACCCAAATGCAGCCTTCAGAATCTCTGATGAGTACTAATGCATCAACTAAGCAAACTCAAATGCAGCCTTCAGAATCTCTAATGGGTACTAATGGATCAACTAAGCAAACCCAAATGCAGCCTTCAGAATCTCTGATGGGTACTAATGCATCAACTAAGCAAACCCAAATGCAGCCTTCAGAATCTCTGATGAGTACTAATGCATCAACTAAGCAAACCCAAATGCAGCCTTCAGAATCTCTGATGGGTACTAATGCATCAACTAAGCAAACCCAAATGCAGCCTTCAGAATCTCTGATGGGTACTAATGCATCAACTAAGCAAACCCAAATGCAGCCTTCAGAATCTCTGATGGGTACTAATGCATCAACTAAGCAAACCCAAATGCAGCCTTCAGAATCTCTGATGGGTACTAATGCATCAACTAAGCAAACCCAAATGCAGCCTTCAGAATCTCTGATGGGTACTAATGCATCAACTAAGCAAACCCAAATGCAGCCTTCAGAATCTCTGATGGGTACTAATGGATCAACTAAGCAAACTCAAATGCAGCCTTCAGAATCTCTGATGGGTACTAATGCATCAACTAAGCAAACCCAAATGCAGCCTTCAGAATCTCTGATGGTACTAATGCATCAACTAAGCAAACCCAAATGCAGCCTTCAGAATCACTGATGTGTACTAATGCATCAACTAAGCAAACCCAAATGCAGCCTTCAGAATCTCTGATGGGTACTAATGGATCAACTAAGCAAACCCAAATGCAGCCTTCAGAATCTCTGATGAGTACTAATGCATCAACTAAGCAAACCCAAATGCAGCCTTCAGAATCTCTGATGGTACTAATGCATCAACTAAGCAAACCAAATGCAGCCTTCAGAATCTCTGATGGGTACTAATGGATCAACTAAGCAAACCCAAATGCAGCCTTCAGAATCTCTGATGAGTACTAATGCATCAACTAAGCAAACCCAAATGCAGCCTTCAGAATCTCTGATGAGTACTAATGCATCAACTAAGCAAACCAAATGCAGCCTTCAGAATCTCTGATGGGTACTAATGCATCAACTAAGCAAACCCAAATGCAGCCTTCAGAATCTCTGATGGGTACTAATACATCAACTAAGCAAACCCAAATGCAGCCTTCAGAATCTCTGATGAGTACTAATGCATCAACTAAGCAAACTCAAATGCAGCCTTCAGAATCTCTGATGGGTACTAATGCATCAACTAAGCAAACCCAAATGCAGCCTTCAGAATCTCTGATGGGTACTAATGCATCAACTAAGCAAACCCAAATGCAGCCTTCAGAATCTCTGATGGGTACTAATGGATCAACTAAGCAAACCCAAATGCAGCCTTCAGAATCTCTGATGAGTACTAATGCATCAACTAAGCAAACCCAAATGCAGCCTTCAGAATCTCTGATGGTACTAATGCATCAACTAAGCAAACCAAATGCAGCCTTCAGAATCTCTGATGAGTACTAATGCATCAACTAAGCAAACCCAAATGCAGCCTTCAGAATCTCTGATGAGTACTAATGCATCAAGTAAGCAAACCCAAATGCAGCCTTCAGAATCTCTGAAGGTTACTAATGCATCAACTAAGCAAACCCAAATGCAGCCTTCAGAATCACTGATGGGTACTAATGCATCAACTAAGCAAACTCAAATGCAGCCTTCAGAACTCTGATGGGTACTAATGCATCAACTAAGCAAACCCAAATGCAGCCTTCAGAATCTCTGATGGGTACTAATGCATCAACTAAGCAAACCCAAATGCAGCCTTCAGAATCTCTGATGGGTACTAATGGATCAACTAAGCAAACTCAAATGCAGCCTTTAGAATCTCTGATGAGTACTAATGGATCAACTAAGCAAACCCAAATGCAGCCTTCAGAATCTCTGATGGGTACTAATGCATCAACTAAGCAAACTCAAATGCAGCCATCAGAATCACTGATGTGTACTAATGCATTAACTAAGCAAACCCAAATGCAGCCTTCAGAATCTCTGATGGGTACTAATGCATCAACTAAGCAGACCCAAATGCAGCCTTCAGAATCTCTGATGGGTACTAATGCATCAACTAAGCAAACCCAAATGCAGCCTTCAGAATCTCTGATGAGTACTAATGCATCAACTAAGCAAACCCAAATGCAGCCTTCAGAATCTCTGATGGGTACTAATGCATTAACTAAGCAAACCCAAATGCAGCCTTTAGAATCATTGATGGGTACTAATGCATCAACTAAGCAAACCCAAATGCAGCCTTCAGAATCTCTGATGGGTACTAATGGATCAACTAAGCAAACCCAAATGCAGCCTTCAGAATCTCTGATGGGTACTAATGCATCAACTAAGCAAACCCAAATGCAGCCTTCAGAATCACTGATGTGTACTAATGCATCAACTAAGCAGACCCGACCCAAATGCAGCCTTCAGAATCTCTGATGGGTACTAATGGATCAACTAAGCAAACCCAAATGCAGCCTTCAGAATCTCTGAAGGGTACTAATGCATCAACTAAGCAAACCCAAATGCAGCCTTCAGAATCTCTGATGGTACTAATGCATCAACTAAGCAAACCCAAATGCAGCCTTCAGAATCTCTGATGAGTACTAATGCATCAACTAAGCAAACCCAAATGCAGCCTTCAGAATCTCTGATGAGTACTAATGCATCAACTAAGCAAACCCAAATGCAGCCTTCAGATTCTCTGATGGTACTAATGCATCAACTAAGCAAACCCAAATGCAGCCTTCAGAATCTCTGATGAGTACTAATGCATCAACTAAGCAGACCCAAAATGCAGCCTTCAGAATCCTGATAAGTTACTAATGGATCAACTAAGCAAACCCAAATGCAGCCTTCAGAATCTCTGATGAGTACTAATGCATCAACTAAGCAAACTCAAATGCAGCCTTCAGAATCTCTGATGGGTACTAATGCATCAACTAAGCAAACCCAAATGCAGCCTTCAGAATCTCTGATGAGTACTAATGCATCAACTAAGCAAACCCAAATGCAGCCTTCAGAATCTCTGATGAGTACTAATGCATCAACTAAGCAAACTCAAATGCAGCCTTTAGAATCTCTGATGAGTACTAATGGATCAACTAAGCAAACCCAAATGCAGCATTCAGAATCTCTGATGGGTACTAATGGATCAACTAAGCAAACCCAAATGCAGCCTTCAGAATCTCTGATGGGTACTAATGCATCAACTAAGCAAACTCAATGCAGCCATCGGAATCACTGATGTGTACTAATGCATTAGCTTAGCAAACCCAAATGCAGCCTTCAGAATCACTGATGGGTACTAATGCATCAACTAAGCAGACCCAAATGCAGCCTTCAGAATCTCTGAAGGGTACTAATGCATCACTAAGCAAACCCAAATGCAGCCTTCAGAATCTCTGATGAGTACTAATGCATCAACTAAGCAAACCCAAATGCAGCCTTCAGAATCTCTGATGGGTACTAATGCATTAACTAAGCAAACCCAAATGCAGCCTTTAGAATCATTGATGGGTACTAATGCATCAACTAAGCAAACTCAAATGCAGCCTTCAGAATCTCTGATGGGTACTAATGGATCAACTAAGCAAACTCAAATGCAGCCTTCAGAATCTCTGATGAGTACTAATGCATCAACTAAGCAAACCCAAATGCAGCCTTCAGAATCACTGATGGGTACTAATGGATCAACTAAGCAAACCCAAATGCAGCCTTCAGAATCTCTGACGGGTACTAATGGATCAACTAAGCAAATGCAGCCTTCAAATCTCTGGCCGGGTACTAATGCAGCAGCTTCAGAATCTCTGACGGGTACTAATGCATCAACTAAGCAAACCCAAATGCAGCCTTCAGAATCTCTGACGGGTACTAATGCATCAACTAAGCAAACCCAAATGCAGCCTTCAGAATCTCTGACGGGTACTAATGCATCAACTAAGCAAACCCAAATGCAGCCTTCAGATTCTCTGATGGGTACTAATGCATCAACTAAGCAAACCCAAATGCAGCCTTCAGAATCTCTGATGAGTACTAATGCATCAACTAAGCAGACCCGACCCAAATGCAGCCTTCAGAATCCCTGATAAGCACTAATGGATCAACTAAGCAAACCCAATTGCAGCCTTCAGAATCTCTGATGAGTACTAATGCATCAACTAAGCAAACTCAAATGCAGCCTTCAGAATCTCTGATGGGCACTAATGCATCAACTAAGCAAACCCAAATGCAGCCTTCAGAATCTCTGATGAGTACTAATGCATCAACTAAGCAAACCCAAATGCAGCCTTCAGAATCTCTGATGAGTACTAATGCATCAACTAAGCAAACTCAAATGCAGCCTTTAGAATCTCTGATGAGTACTAATGGATCAACTAAGCAAACCCAAATGCAGCATTCAGAATCTCTGATGGGTACTAATGGATCAACTAAGCAAACCCAAATGCAGCCTTCAGAATCTCTGATGGGTACTAATGCATCAACTAAGCAAACTCAATGCAGCCATCGGAATCACTGATGTGTACTAATGCATTAGCTTAGCAAACCCAAATGCAGCCTTCAGAATCACTGATGGGTACTAATGCATCAACTAAGCAGACCCAAATGCAGCCTTCAGAATCTCTGAAGGGTACTAATGCATCACTAAGCAAACCCAAATGCAGCCTTCAGAATCTCTGATGAGTACTAATGCATCAACTAAGCAAACCCAAATGCAGCCTTCAGAATCTCTGATGGGTACTAATGCATTAACTAAGCAAACCCAAATGCAGCCTTTAGAATCATTGATGGGTACTAATGCATCAACTAAGCAAACTCAAATGCAGCCTTCAGAATCTCTGATGGGTACTAATGGATCAACTAAGCAAACTCAAATGCAGCCTTCAGAATCTCTGATGAGTACTAATGCATCAACTAAGCAAACCCAAATGCAGCCTTCAGAATCACTGATGGGTACTAATGCATCAACTAAGCAAACCCAAATGCAGCCTTCAGAATCTCTGACGGGTACTAATGGATCAACTAAGCAAACCCAAATGCAGCCTTCAGAATCTCTGACGGGTACTAATGCATCAACTAAGCAAACCCAAATGCAGCCTTCAGAATCTCTGACGGGTACTAATGCATCAACTAAGCAAACCCAAATGCAGCCTTCAGAATCTCTGACGGGTACTAATGCATCAACTAAGCAAACCCAAATGCAGCCTTCAGAATCTCTGACGGGTACTAATGCATCAACTAAGCAAACCCAAATGCAGCCTTCAGATTCTCTGATGGATACTAATGCATCAAGTAAGCAAACCCAAATGCAGCCTTCAGAATCTCTGATGAGTACTAATGCATCAACTAAGCAGACCCGACCCAAATGCAGCCTTCAGAATCCCTGATAAGCACTAATGGATCAACTAAGCAAACCCAATTGCAGCCTTCAGAATCTCTGATGAGTACTAATGCATCAACTAAGCAAACTCAAATGCAGCCTTCAGAATCTCTGATGGGCACTAATGCATCAACTAAGCAAACCCAAATGCAGCCTTCAGAATCTCTGATGAGTACTAATGCATCAACTAAGCAAACCCAAATGCAGCCTTCAGAATCTCTGATGAGTACTAATGCATCAACTAAGCAAACCCAAATGCAGCCTTCAGAATCTCTGACGGGTACTAATGCATTAACTAAGCAAACTCAAATGCAGCCTTCAGAATCTCTGATGAGTACTAATGCATCAACTAAGCAAACCCAAATGCAGCCTTCAGAATCTCTGATGGGTACTAATGGATCAACTAAGCAAACCCAAATGCAGCCTTCAGAATCTCTGAAGGTTACTAATGGATCAACTAAGCAAACTCAAATGCAGCCTTTAGAATCTCTGATGGGTACTAATGGATCAACTAAGCAAACCCAAATGCAGCCTTCAGAATCTCTGATGGGTACTAATGCATCAACTAAGCAAACCCAAATGCAGCCTTCAGAATCTCTGATGGGTACTAATGCATCAACTAAGCAAACCCAAATGCAGCCTTCAGAATCTCTGATGTGTACTAATGGATCAACTAAGCAAACCCAAATGCAGCCTTCAGAATCTCTGACGGGTACTAATGCATCAACTAAGCAAACCCAAATGCAGCCTTCAGAATCTCTGATGGGTACTAATGCATCAACTAAGCAAACCCACATGCAGCCTTCAGAATCTCTGACGGGCACTAATGCATCAACTAAGCAAACCCAAATGCAGCCTTCAGAATCTCTGATGGGCACTAATGCATCAACTAAGCAAACCCAAATGCAGCCTTCAGAATCTCTGATGGGTACTCATATATCAGCTTGGAAAACCTATGTACAGCCATAAAATATTTGAAGGTTGAGCCATCACACAAGTTTTCTAACACACTGTAAACGAGCTACAAATTGTCATAGGACCTACAGTGACTTAAAACCTTTTTTTTTTTTTAAAAGCATGTGTATAGATTGCATTAGTCATGTTACAGTATAGTAAACGTACAGAAGATAATGTTGATGACATTTCTGCTATTATTACTTAGTTATGTACAAATTTCAGAAGTAAAAATGAGATGCCATGTCATAAATGTCATAAAAAAATCAGAAAGTTCCATTTTTGATTCATGTGTCAATCACCAGTCAATTCCAACAGAAACTACAATCGTGAAATCATTCATATAAGCTACACATGTGGCCTCAATATCTACAATGTTCTTGCAGTCAATGCTTCATAGATTCTATCAGAAATATGTTGCCTGCAAATTGTGTATCAACTTTAAACTTCTTATAAACAACCGATCATTTACAGATAGGAAAGCGGTATCTTTGACAGACCTGAAGCCACCAAGCACAGTAATCCTCCCAGAATAATTGTGTCCCATGTAAAAGCCTCTTTAATCATTGTCCTTGATTGCATCTTCATAAACCTCCTCCGATTTTTCTTTTTTATCCTTTGGTCCTTTGCTCCTCTTCACCCTTTGCCTGAGATGTCGACAGTATTGGTTGACGGTAGACTTGCACATTGCTTGTGCCTTCTTTATACTCTCGTAGTCATCCCCTATAAACAGAAAAAACTCCCTCTCAATCTCAGCCATTTTGTTAGGGTCCAGCTTCTCATACCCATAATTCCCTTGAACATTACATCGCAACATCTCCTCTTCTGTAAAAATATGTCCAGCCAAACGTCTAATGATTCGAACACGATTTGATTTCAAAGTATTTAATTCTTCTAGTACACTAGAAGGAAGGGTGGAAGGTGGTGGTGATGGGCTTTCTCCTCCACTCACTGAAGAGCTCAAATATCGGACATTTCCTGTAAAATAGAAGAAGGGAATACTCAGAGGATTGTTGAGAACAGAATTCAATAGGCCAAGAACTCTCCCTTTTTAGAAATCTGTGGACAAATATAAGAAACTCTTAACTTGGCAAAACAGCAAAAGTTGTCATAAAAATTGTTACATACATGCATACTACAGGTGAACCAAGTGCATATTCCCAAGATATTGATGTTTGAAATAATTAAGATAACTTTGAGATGATGACAGTGCTATTCAGGCGATGGCATGGCACCTCATGTGATCCTAAACAGTTGATGTGGTAGGTTTCCATATGGGAATCAAGATGTAATGTGTACTGTTTTACATGTGCACTGTTTTACATGTGTGCATTTCTACATATTTTCTGTTTTACATGTGTGTTGTCTTACATGTGTGTTGTCTTACATGTGTGCTGTCTTACATGTGTGCTGCCTTACATGTGTGCTGTTTCATGCATGTCATGTTTTAGGTGAGTGTTGTTTTATGTGTGCTGCTTTATAAATGTGTTGTTTTACATGTGTGTTGTTTTTCTACATGTGTACTGTTTTACAAGTGTACTGTTCTACATGTGCGCTGTTTTACATGTGCCCTGTTTTACATGTGCGCGATGTTTAACATGTGTGCTGTTTAACATGTGCACTGTTTTACATGTGCGCTGTTTAACATGTGCGCTGTTTTACATGTGCACTGTTTTACATGTGTGCTGTTTTACATGTGCACGCTGTTCTACATGTGCACTGTTTTACATGTGCGCTGTTTTACATGTGCGCTGTTTTACATGTGTGCTGTTTTACATGTGTGCTGTTTTACATGTGTGCTGTTTTACATGTGTGCTGTTTTACATGTGTGCTGTTTTACATGTGTGCTGTTTTACATGTGTGCTGTTTTACATGTGCGCTGTTTTACATGTGCGCTGTTTTACATGTGCGCTGTTTTACATGTGCCCTGTTTTACATGTGCGCCGTTTTACATGTGTGCCGTTTTACATGTGTGCTGTTTTACATGTGCGCTGTTTGACATGTGTGCTGTTTTACACGTGCGCTGTTTTACATTTGTACTGTTTGACATGTGTGCTGTTTTACATGTGCGCTGTTTTAGATGTGTCCTATTTTGGATGTGTCCTGTTTTACATGTGTGCTACTTCATGTGAGCTTTTCATCTGCAAGCTGTTTTACGTGTGTGTGTTTTACATTTGCTGTTTTCTATGCACGCCATTTTATATGCATGTTGTTTTATTCGGATGCTTATCTTTACAAGTTGCTAAGTTTGATTTTCACTGAAAGAATAACATTAGACGACAATAGATATAAGGTATGTGCGTTTATGAAGAGTGAAATGGAGGCAATGCTTGTGAAAAACATCCACACAAGAGGTATTTCTACAGTGTCCTATACTTTTGGACATAGAAAATATAAATTAAAAGAGGAAACTGGGAGAAGAGAGGAGATTTCTCATGTCTGAAAAGTAGAAATGAAAGAACTTCCCTGCAGTTCTTCTAGAGGCCTTTTGAGGCAAATCCATGAGAGTTGCATCTATTACAGAGCATGAGATTGCCCAGTTACACCACAAAATTACCACCTCCATCTTCTAAAATGGTAACTCACTGGCTTCATCTTACTGCACTTTCCTATTTCAATCTTCCAGTCAGTTTCCATGGAATTTCAAAGCATGCGGCAAACAGGTCAACAATTTGAAACACCAGGTTAAGACCAAGTCCTCCACAATCGGAAAACATTCATTTTTGTTCTTGTGGCTTACATGGGGAATCTTTCTTTTCAACACCTTTCAAAACTGTACTGAAGGCTATCCTCATGTAATAATGTATAGTGTATTCTGCTCTAAGCAGATTAAATCAAATCTTCAAAAACTCTTGACTAGTAGACTTAACGGTGCAGCATCCGCCTGTTAATTCATCGACCATGTTCAATCTATGAGTTGGACTTGCCAGATGCTGACAATGAGGTAAGAGCAAGCAAAGGCCAGATCTCGGGCAACCAGATGCTGACAATGAGGTTAGAGTAAGCAAAGACCTCTCGGGCAACACTGCATTGCATTGATTCCGGAGTGTGATAACAACCACGAGATCTTTCTTCTGGTTTGATTTATCTGGTCACATTTATATATCATTCTGCCATCGGATGTCTCGTCCACAGCCATAAATAAAATGCAGCACTCTCGTTTCAAAATCTCAAAATCTTCATTCATGTACTGTAAGTGTGACACCCCAAGAAAGAACTTAAAATGAGCAATCTTTCAGGGGGTAAGAGAAATCCATACTCAAGAAGACATTCTTCAACTCTTTTTCCTAGGACACTTCTCTGACCATCTTGAAAGTTAATGATTTTAAACAAGTTTGATAGTTTTGGAATAGTATTTTCACATTATAGACAGGTATTGCATTCCAACAATACAATCAACACCATCATATAAGTTTTTCATAAAAATAGTCCAAAACAAATGAGAAATAATAAATAAGTAAGGTAAGTATGTCAATAATTTCTATAAGCAGTATGTTTTTCTGCTTCAAAATTAAAACCCTGGAAAGGATAGACACATCCTTGTGAAACTGATTTATTATCAGGACAAAATCAATGTGATGAAAAATGCACGCCAAGCCCTAGCTGGGAAATCATTCTACATAATTGATGATCTTACAAGCGTTGATCTTAAGGAAAAAGCAAATGGGCCCAACGTGTGAAGGAGCTGTACTGTACCTGAACAGTACTAAACTTTGTTTCTCTGTCAGACTGTGGAAACAAAGTGATGGTAAACCATTCTCCTTTGAATAACACTCTTCAATATTCATTTATTCGATCATAATCAGTTTACCATATTTCCTTCAGCTAACATACCTCCATTTAATATGGAGTCATTCGTCAATACTTGTCATTAACTCCAGCTTATCTCGCTTACTTTAAGTTATACCAGAATCCATGAATCTGATACCAGAATTAAAGACCAGGCTGCCATTAGAGTCACTATTCATGATGTGCACAACTTACAGTAATTTTCCCCGTTGTATTCTTTCTGACGGATTACTATATCTTATTGGAGCTTATACCACTTTAATTTCCACCATTGGCCGACCTTACATGCTGATTACAAGTCGTGCAAGTCGCTGTTCAAATTGCAGAATTGATGAACCGATTATTACAATGCCGTTATTACCATTGTTTATCTGGATGTTCTTCTTTTCAAAAACCTTGTTCCAAGAAGTTACAATTCTTTTGAGGAATATATCATAATACATGGAAGCTAGTTCATTATTACTTGGCATGTTTACATGTTCCATGAAGTTATATCATCTTACATGTAACCAAGTTTAAGTTTACTTAGTTATAGAATCAGCTTACCTGTAAAAATCAAGTTCAAGTTTACATGGATATTTACATGTTCCACAAAGTTACAGTTCTTTTGATTGTTTGTTTAATGAGGTCTTAACGGCACCATGACAGCGAGGATCAAATTAAGCCTGAGAGGTTAGATCATTCCAGAGGTAGGAAGAAAAGAAAATAGGAGGAGTCTGAAAGAAGTACAATAGCTAAGAGCCAGGAAACTGGGATCAAAAGAGGAAGTGCACGGGTGTAAAAAAAGGGGTAAAAGTAGGTAAAGGGGGGTGGGAGAGGAGGACTTAATATGGTTGTAGAGAGAGGCATGATGAAGGAAGGGTTTTTTCTAAAAGAGCTCGGCTACAGAGTTGTGAGAGGTGAGGGAAGCTTTCGGGAGGTTTTACAGAAGAATGTATCAGCTTACCAGTAATCAAGCTCAAGTTTACATGGATCTTTATATATTAATATGTTCCAAGAAGCTATGACTCTTTTGAGGATTATATCATTTTATCTGTAAGCAACTCCCAAGTTTTTATGGTTAGTTACATATTTACATGTTCCAAGATGTAACATCTTTTGTGATGATTATATCAGCTTACCGGTAATCAAGTTAACATGGATTTTTACATATTTATATGTTCCAAGAAGTTACGACTCTTTTGAGGATTGTATCATTTTATCAGTAAGCAACTCCAAGTTTACATGGTTATTTAGACATTTAAATGCATCAAGATGTTAAAACAATCTTTTGTTGAATATAATCAAGTTCAAGTTTACTTGGATATTTTGTGAGCATTTACTACTGTTTGTCTATTAAAAAAAAACACTTTTTATGCTGACCAGAAGGTTTGTTCACTTTGATGACTTGTGGACCTTTTCAGGAAGTTTCAAGCAACTCTTCCTGTGAGAGTTTGTTTTCTTTTTTATTTTGCTATTATTTTTATTTTTTTGAACTTTCAAAACTGTATATACTACTATGTTTTTTAGATATATGTCTTTATCAATTTCAATCTTTACCTCCTCCACATTTATTGCCTCCTCATCCAATTAATTACTAGCAATGGCTTGTTTATTTATCATGCAGATAATGCATGTGCGCCACACTATTTTATTGATTAATTTGAAATGACTAGTATAAAACTTGGTTCTTTCAATAATCAGAGAGAAAAAAAATTCCCCCCACTTCCCCCTTTTTTTCTTCCTCCCCTCCTTTTTTTTTCCCCTCTCTTTTTTTTTACAAGAGACCTATTCTACCCACAGTGATATTAACATTGGAGCAATGAATGGGGTCAAGGTTCTGTTTGCACATGGCTCCAGTGATAGCCATGGTGTTATGATTTTATTTAAACCCTCATTACATATTTACATTGATGATATTACTTGTGATGTTAATGGTAGATATGTTGCAACTGATTGTCACATAAAAAACACTCCTTATCTTTTAATTAATATTTACGCTCCTAATATTGATCAACCTAGTTTTTCAATAATATTGGCAATATTATTAATAAGTATAGCAATATCAATATAATCTGAGGGGGTGATTTCAACCTTGTTTTCGATTTTGATTTCAATACAAAAGGGGGAAATAGGGTAACTAATTTCAATGCCAGAAATTCTGTGTTGGAACTCATTAGAAGGTTTGACCTTTTAGACATCGGGAGAACACGGCATCCTAGTTATTCTAACTATACTTGACATTCTACTATTGACAAAACTATACATTGCAGGCTTGACTTTTTCCTTATCTCCAGATGTCTAATTCATTTTGTTGGCGATGCTTCTTCTTCTTATCTTTTGTTTAATTTTGATCACAATATTGTTACCATCAAATTGCCTTCTTCATTGGAATGCGGTCCAGGTATCTGGAAATTTAATGTCTCCTTACTCAAAGATAATGATTACGTAAGTCTTATTAATGATATCATCACTTCTATTACTGTTGATTATTCTCATTTGAATGCACCTTTATTGTGGGAATTTCTCAAAATGAAATTCAGATCTGTTACTATTGCAAATTCTAAACGTAAGGCACGTGAAAGATTATCTCATGAATGTAAGGTACTTCCATCTATTTTGTATTATGAGCAACTATGTAAAACATCTCCCACTGATTCCAACTTATCTGTTTTGAGAGATTTCAAGAATGAGCTCGATTTGATATACGATTATAAACTTAAAGGTAATTTTATTCGTTCAAGGGCAAGGTGGGTTGAGGGTGGAGAGTAGAACACCAGGTATTTCCTTAATTTAGAACATAGAAATAAGGCCTCCAACTGTATTACTAAATTAATAAATGGTACTGCTTCGCATGTTACTGATAAGCATGCACTTCTTGATGAAATGGAATGTTTTATACATACTTTTTATTCCAAACATCCTGTTTGTGACCCCTCTGCTCTTTTCAATTCCCTTAACAGTAACAAAGAACACCAGGTATTTCCTTAATTTAGAATGAGTATTACTAAATTAATAAATGGTTTCTTTGGAAGGCCCATTAAATGGAATTTTTATTGAATTCAAACATCCTGTTTGTGACCCTCTGCTCTTTCAATTCCATTTTTTCTATTCGCAGTTAACTAATGAAAAAGATTCCATTTTTTCTATGCAGTCTAATAAATCCGTGGGAAACCGACGGTTTATCTTCAGACTTTTCTCAATTCTTTTGGGATAAAATTGGGAAATTCGTTGTTAACGTGCTAAATTTTCCTTATAATAATATGTGTTTATCCAAATAGCAATCACAGGCAGTGATTTCCTTAATTTCTAAGCCTGGCAAAGACCCACCATTCCTAAAAAACTGGAGACCTATCACCCTACTTAATACAGATTACAAAATAGTAGCTAAGTCCCTGGCCAACTGTCAAAGTGTGTTTTATTTGATTTTATCAATCCAAAGCAGAGTGGTTTTCTTAAGGGTAAGGTATATCGGGGAAAATATTCATTTAGTATTAGATACTATTAGCTATTGTAGCTAAACTAAATCCATCTAAGCCATTAGGCTCATTGTGCCGGTGCTTGGCACACGTAGATGAGAGTACATGACTCCCCCTGGACGGAATGCCAGTCCATCGCAAAATAACTCCCCAGCAGTGCTGGTAATCATTTTACAGCTGAATGGACTGAAGCAAGTAGAGTAAAGTGTCTTGCTCAAGGACACATGCAGCTCTCACGAAGGTAATCGAACTTAATACCGCTAGGATATGAGCATGACCCCATAACCACTGAGCCACAGCACCTCTATTAGCTATTGTAATCATAATAATTCACCAGCTTCAGTGATCTTTCTCAATTCTGAGAAAGTGTTTCACTCCTTGGAAAACTGTTTTATTAACAAGGTACTTTCTTATTTTGATTTTAGACGGGTTTCTTACAATGGGTTTCTACCCTTTATACAAAGACTACAGTACTTCATGTGTAATCAACAATGGTCATTGTACTTATAATTTTCAGGTATCACTTGGCGTACGACAAGGCTGCCCTCTTAGTCCTTATTTATTTATAATATGTTCTAAAATTCTGAAATTCTTTGTACCTATTTCAAGCATAACCATTCTATTAGAGGTATACATTTAAGTGATATCAACTTTAAAATATGTCAATATGCTGATGACACTATTCTTTTTACGGATGGTTTTAAGTTGTCCACTGATGCCGTAATTTCAAGTCTAAATGATTTTGGTAAATCATATATTCTCCCCCTTGGTTATTACACTGAAATACCCCCAAATCATCTTAAAAATTATATTCTTAATTTTTTGCCACTGGTCCTATCTATTATTTATGTATTTCGTGTACAACCCACTATGACAACTTTTTTTCATTTGAATTATCAGCCCAAATTATTTCGCCTTAAGAACATTCTTAATGTATGGTCAACTCGTGACCTCGCACTCACAGATAAAATTACTATCATTAAATCTTTTGCTCTTTCTTCATTAGTTTACTTATTTACTGTTCTTCCAAACCCTCTTCATTCCTATATCATAATATTTAACAAAATTTTGTATAACTTTATTTGGAATGGTAAACCGCATATTAATGATTATGATGAGGGCGGGTTTTGTATGTTGCATGTTGAATCTTTTATTTGGACTTTAAAGTGTTCTTGGATTCATAGTTATTGTTCACCTATTTCAAATAACTGAAAGATCTATTTTGATTTAGCTTTACGTAATTTTGGATATATGTTTATATTTAAATGTAATATGAGTCCACATGATTTTTTAATATTAAGAGCTGTTTTGTAAAGCAGGTATGTGAAGCTTGGTTCTCTTTTAACTTTAATATGTCACTTGATCACTTTGATAATCAAATTATTTTAAACAACTCATTTTTAAAAATTGGAAATAAGACATTTTTGATCAAAATCTTTTAAACACTGGGTCATTTCGGATCCGTGATTTTTTCTGCATTGATGGTTCCCCATCTTCCCAAAAGTTATATTAACTTAATGAAATAGTTCAAGCTTACATCCCTGCCTTTCACCCATTATTTTGGTATCATCTCTTGTATACCTGCTTCTTGGAAAGATAATTTATCTCCCCATGTTGCCAACTCTGTTAATGTTACCCGTAATAAATCAAATTTATCACTTTATTGTTCCAATTGCATTTCCAACAGATCAATCTATTATTCTATCGTAAAACAGTTCAAGAAGTCACCATCCTGTTTAGATAAGTGGAACGATGATTTTCCTTACGTTACTGATTGGAACAAAATCTTTCTGTTATCCTTTAAAACTGTTAAGAATTCTGATCTTCATTACTTCCAATTCTGTTTCAATCACCGGATACTAGGTACTAACTACTTTTTGAATAAGGTTTATTAGATTCACCCTCTTGTACATTCTGTAATGCTTCAGATGAGACTTTATCTCATCTCTTTTGGGATTGTCCGATTGTTACTTGTTTCTGGAGTGATGCTGTGAGGCTTATTATTTCAAACCTCGTTGTTCTTAATAAAGTCATTGTATTCTTTGGACAACTAGATAATATGAGAGCCCTTTAAATTATTTCCTAATTCATGCTAAAATTTACATTTATAATTGCAGGTGTAAGTCTGTTTTACCCCAAGTTAATCATTTTCATCCAATTTTGTCATTTAATCTTTAAGTCGATAGGTATATCAATTGTCATGGTATCCCAAATAGCAACCTCTTCTATAACTTCTGTAAGTAACACTAGTATGTAGGCTAAACTATTGTATTCTTTTCACTTATACATGCATGTATTCAATTTATTCCCTTTGTATGTGGTTGAGGCTGTTACGTATCTCAACCCAACAATTTGACGCTGTGAAATCTATTGCTTTGTTTAACTTTATAAAAGAGCCTTGCTACCTACATTTTGTTTGTACTGTTCATGTTCTCTGACGCTTGATGTTCATTGCATTATATTGTGTTACTTATTCCTTTACCCCCGTTAATGTATATTACATGGTGGATAGAGGGAGGCAAAGTATATCTGTGTATTTTGCGCTGGCCATTCATTGGTTATCTTCTTCTTTTGTTTTTACTCTGTTAGCTATTAGTGTTTTAATTGATTTATTTTTCTTTCATTCACTTATCACTCTATGAAGTCACAGAATACACAGATGTGCTTTTCTCATTATTCTTAATAGATTGTATTGTACATTATATCATTATCTGCTCCCAGTTATACTAAAAGTAACATTTGTTATTATTCGTTATATGAGGTTTCTTTTACAAATGTATGAATTGTAATTGTTATAGATGTTAAAGAAGATGTTAATAAAAATATAAAAAAAACCAAGAGTAGACCAAAACATTTCAAAATAGTTGATCTAGTTACAAGGAACAGCATTAGGTCAGAGGTCAAACATGCCCATCTTATAAGACAGCTAAGTTTGGAAGAAAAAGGAGACTTCTTCAGAATCTTGTTCCATTCAGGAGAATTGATTTTTTTTTGCCAAACGTGTGCTGAAGAATGACTAGTTTAGAAAGCCTAACATGAGTGATATCACACTAACTTCTGTGTTATTGTCCATAAAAACTTATATTTCTATTTGTGTGATTTTAAATCAAACATCTGCCCAAGTTTGAAATAAAATTTGACACTTTTTGACAGATCACTGTCAGTTATTCTCTACCCTTTAATAGGGTTTAAAAACCAACCTGAAAGGTAATTTGTCCACTAGGCGATAATTTCTGCATTTATGGTTGTCCAAGAACAACATGTTACCCTAGGAATTTTTGCATATGTGTGGAACAAAAAATTTGGCTAGTGGAC
The DNA here is from genome assembly GCA_020152595.1 of Chiridota heheva. Lineage (NCBI taxonomy): Eukaryota > Metazoa > Echinodermata > Holothuroidea > Apodida > Chiridotidae > Chiridota > Chiridota heheva. The sequence goes on along the minus strand of JAIGNY010001257.1, from coordinate 861,094 downwards.
AAATAATTTTGTCCAGTGGACAAATATAAAAAAAGTATTTTTGACTAGATATAATTTTGGTTCTAGTGGGTAATCGACAAGCGCTATATGTTCCAAGTCAATGCACTTTGTGGTGCACATTTATTGTGGTCTGTAGACATGTTTTACTGTATAAAAAAGGGAGATTTTGTGTTAAATTTGGCAGCAATTTTTCAGCAATCTGGTATAACCTTGAATACAAATTTTCATCATGGTTCTGTTTTTTTTAAATAAAATGAAAATTTAAAAATTGTGAAATGCAACCCTTGTGGCCCTAAGAATTTTTGCATATGTGTGTAACAAACGTTTTGGCTAGAATGGTAATCATTTACATTTTGGCTAGAATGGTAATCATTTACATTTTGGCTAGAATGGTAATCATTTACGTTTTGGCTCGAATGGTAATCATTTACATTTTGGCTCAAATGGTAATCATTTACGTTCTGGCTAGAATGGTAATCATTTACGTTTTGGCTAGAATGGTAATCATTTGCCTTAAAATCAGGCAGATGATCAAAATGGTCTTACCTTCTGAATGTGTGTTGTTGTGACTTATCTTCAGCTTGGGGACCTTTGGTTGGGTAGTAATTTCACCAGCACTCGCACGTTTTGATTTACCTTTATTCGTGGGACTTCTCGTGCCCTAGATTAAAAAAAAAAATCTTGGTTCTTATTATTCCATGGTATGCTGTTAATCACATAGAACATGATAGTTGATTTTTTAAAAAGTGAGAAAAGTCTACAGTAGACTTGGTGTACCACACATTTCTACACAAATGAAACTGAACTTAAACATCTCTGTAATGGAATAAATAGGATATTGCAGTTGTTGTTTCACCATTTTGTTTCTTTCAAAGTCTTCTTCCATATCAGATGGAATTGCCTGACCACCGACATTAAGAAACTTACGAAAAGTGCAGCAGTCAAACATATTCATCTCATATGGCACGACAGAGGTAAATTGACTGATTGATTGATTGACTGACTGACTGACTGATGGACTGATTGATTGATGGATGGATGGATGATTGGATGGATGGATGGATGGATGGATGGATGGATGGATGGATGGATGGATAAATGGATGGGTGAGTGGGTGGGTTAATGGATTGACTGACTGACTGACTGATTGATTGATTGGTTAATTTATAGATTGATTGATAAACTGATTGATTGATAGGTTGATTGATAGATTGATTGATTGAGTGACTGATAAGACTTGCTGACAGCAAAGGTTGATTAGTGCCAGAGGCCAAATACATGTAATACCAACCCAACTTTAAAGACCAAATGGTACACATTAAGAGAAGATAAACGAGATTAAAGAGTGGAAAATTAATAGGTTGGAAATAAACTAGTTGCAAAGGAGTATAGAGGTGGGAAAAAGAAGTAGAGAGCTGGGAAGAAGGAGTAGAGAGGTGGGGAAAAGGAGTAGAGAGCTGGGAAGAAGGAGTATAGAGGTGGGAAAAAGGAGTAGAGAGCTGGGAAGAAGGAGTAGAGAGGTGGGGAAAAGGAGTAGAGAGCTGGGAAGAAGGAGTATAGAGGTGGGAAAAAGGAGTAGAGAGCTGGGAAGAAGGAGTAGAGAGGTGGGGGAAAAGGAGTAGAGAGCTGGGAAGAAGGAGTAGAGAGCTGGGAAAAAGGAGTAGAGAGCTGGGAAGGAGTAGAGAGCTGGGAAAAAGGAGTAGAGAGCTGGGAAGAAGGAGTAGAGAGGTGGGGAAAAAGGAGTAGAGAGCTGGGAAGAAGGAGTATAGAGGTGGGAAAAGGAGTAGAGAGCTGGGAAGGAGTAGAGAGGTGGGGAAAAGGAGTAGAAAGCTGGGAAGAAGGAGTATAGAGGTGGGAAAAGGAGTAGAGAGCTGGGAAGAAGGAGTAGAGAGCTGGGAAAAGGAGTAGAGAGCTGGGAAGAAGGAGTAGAGAGGTGGAAAAAGGAGTAGAGAGCTGGGAAGAAGGAGTATAGAGGTGGAAAAAAAGGAGTAGAGAGCTGGGAAGAAGGAGTAGAGAGGTGGGGAAAAAGGAGTAGAGAGCTGGGAAGAAGGAGTAGAGAGGTGGGGAAAAAGGAGTAGAGAGCTGGGAAGAAGGAGTATAGAGGTGGGAAAAAGGAGTAGAGAGCTGGGAAGAAGGAGTAGAGAGGTGGGAAAATTGCTCACTCTATCACCCTGTCCAGAGGGATCTGTTTCTGCACAACTTCCATCACCATCACAGGGACTTGGAATTCTTCTTGCTGTCAAGATACAAAACACAAAAGTATAATAATTTCTGATGATTTAAAATAATTTTGATGTTTGTGAATGTTTTTTAATGATTCATAAAACAGTGTATTTGATTGAAGTTTTTTTTTTTTTAAAAGATGTTCAACTTTTTCCCGAGCATACACATGTGATCCATTCAGAAAACCTTTACACAGCATACTGAGACGAAACATGTAAACATCAGAAAAAACTTAAAAGATAAAAAAAGATGAATATTTGAAAAGATGGAAAAAATGAAAACTTGTGATGTTATCCGTTGAATAGTTTCCACATGTAAAACCATCGTCTCTTTCCTAATTTTTTTTGTGAAAATAGTTTGTATTTGACTACAAAATTAAACTTGATTTAATCTTCAAGCAAAATTTGTAATGAGACAAGGAATTTGATGCACAAAATTCATAGCTTTACATTTATAATAGGGCATGCTTTTCACTAATACCTTGTCATAAACTTTGTTAAAGTTAGACAGTTTCGAGCTTTGAATTAGCCATTACTTGAAAATAATAAGCTTTTCATGAACTGTTCTACTTAGAATTTGAAAGTCTTTCACATACCCATAACTTTCTTAGGTGTCACTTGTTCTCCAAATATCTTCTCTGGGATAATACTTTTTGCGCACACAACAGTGTCTTGACTAATGTGAAGCTTCACAGCAATTGCAAAAGACCTATTCAAATTTGAATCAGCAATTTCTGGAAAAACTAATTGAAATGTCACAATGCCAAATTCACATGTCCATAATGGACCAATCAGATAATGGGGGAATATTATTGACCAATCAAATACTGGGAGAATATTGAGTGTCTACACAGTTTACGCATGGTACGGGACAAAGCATATAAAAAAAATGCTTATATATGAAGGTATAAATAAGTTGTGCATTGTCGCTTATAAATTTTCCCCAAAAAAATATGCAGCTGATTGGTCGGGTAACAAAGGGATATTTCTCCAGCAGTTGATTGGTCGAAGTGCTGAAGTAATCATGTTCGGCTAAAATCAATTTGAAAAGGTCTATAAAATTCACTGAAATGCTTGAGAAAGGTGTTTACCTGGACACAGCTCAACATCATCATCACGCTCCCTGTCATCATCCGGCACCAACCGACCACTTTCAATGGTTCTTGCACCCCTTCGTCTGTAATGTCACTATGCTGAGAAGCCTCTTCGAGAAGGACTTCAACCACATTTTCCTCTTCAAAATGTTCATGTACGATGCATGTATGCTCTGTGGTGGCTGTATCTGATGTAACCATACTCTGTCTTTCTTGAACAGCATCCTGATGATTTTCACAAGAACCTGGTACAGACTTCTGAGGTTGTGGTCCAGTCATTGAGTAACCAGTTATATAAACAGAACCTATTAAGCAAAATTCAGGGAGATTACAAGGTATTTTTCATTGCTTTATCCAAATTCTTAAAGGAGTTTTTATGTAAATTTTCATCAATTTCAAAAAAGACGATTGAAAAAACAAATTGGTGAAAATCATGTCAGTATCTTATTCCATTTTGTAGTTATACCATTTCAAAGATTTCACCAGTTTGTTGAAAGATGGTACATTATGATGTCATACAGTACTTGCACATCAAAGCAAATTGTTCTTTAAAAATTAAATGCCTCTTTCAAACTTATTGCAATACTTTTCTTTACTTATTGAGATGGGCTACATGCAACATGCACTTAATTTACAAGAACATATTTTGCCCTTCTTAAGGTGCAGGATTGTGGGAATCCCACACCTATTATCAATTTCCTCTCAAAAATGATAATAATTGAAGGGTGAATTTCTGCAAAAAAAAGAAGAGAAGCCAAATTTGGCCTTTTATTTAATTTATTTATATTTTGTTGTATTTTTGGCCTTTTTGGGGTATATTTGGCCTGTTTTGGTATTTTTTTTTTCTTTTCCAAAAAGAAATTCCTACCCTTTCTTAAACTCCCTCCAAAACAAAATTACACAAGGGGGTAAATTCTCTCCCCCTAAAAAAAAACAATAATAATTAAATTTATTTTTTATAATAAAAAATAAATTAATAATAATAATAAATTAAAATTAATAATAATAATAATAATAATTAATAATAATAATAATAATAATGATAATAATAATAATAATAATAATAATAATAATAATAATAATAATAATAATAATAATAATAAATAACAATAATAATAATAATAATAATAATAATAATAATAATAATAATAATAATAATAATAACAATAATAATAATAATAATAATAATAATAATAATAATAATAATAAATAATAACAACAACAATAACAACAATAAATAATAACAACAATAACAACAACAACAACAACAATAATGATAACAACAACAATAATAATAATATATTAAAAATAATAAAAATAAATATTTAGTGTGAACACTGCTGCTCATGTACATTACAAATGATAACATATGACTAAATAAAACATAACACTTAATTCTTTTTAGAAACACAAAATAATTGCCAACAAAAACAAATCAATGCCATCAAACTGTATACTTGAGTGTTCCAACGATAATAAGTTTGCCGATCATATTAGGCTGATTATGGCTGATCGGCAGCATAAATGGGATCAGTGAAAAACCCATGGATTGCCAATCAGAATATTGTATTTTTGTTTTGTTTTTTTCTCCTAATTTATTTATTTCTTTTTCAAACATTAAAACATGAATTGCTGATTCAATCTTGATTGAATCAATTATCTTTAGATGATGACTAGCACAGCCCACAAAATGTTTACCATGATTAATACTGTCATAAAAAATAATCGGAAATCGGATCAGATCATGCCGATTATGACAATATATGATCGGTAATCGGCAGATTTGTTTGTTTGATGAGGGCTTAATGGCACCACGACAGCAAGGGTCAAATTGTGCCTGATCATTCCAGAGGTAGAAAGGAGAGAAAACAGGGGGAGATTGAGAGAAACACGAGAACTAAAAGCCAGAAAGCTGGGATCAAGAGAGGTGGTGTATGGGTGAGAAAAAAAAAGTAGAGAGGGGAAGAGAGAGGACTAAATATGGTTGTAGAGGAAAGCATGATGAAGGAAAGAAATAATTTTATCCAGAGGTTTTTTTTTGGAAATGCTCGGCTATTGAGTTGTGGGGAGCGAGGGAAGCTCTGGGAAAGTTGTACAGGGGGCAAGCAAGGAGAACCTATGGACTGTAAGGGTGCAATGGCAATTGTTGCAGAGGGGTGGGGTTGGGGAGCCAATAAGGAGGTGAAAGTGAGTGGATGTGACCTATTTTAAGGTGGGTAATGTGGACATTGTCGACACTGGAGAGGTTGTGAATGGTGGGTTTGAACGGAATGGTGAGCTGGATGACGTGGAGTTTGTTATCAATTTGGGAGTCCTGTGAGGTTTGCCAGTGGTCCCGAACAAGGGAACCGATAAGCATTTTGATGTCAGAAAGGATTTTAGGAAAAGAGGTAGGAAGAGGTTGAGGGCAAGCATAGCGCTTGCATCAGCCCTGTCATTGCCAGGGATGCCAGCATGGCTGGGTATCCAGAACAAAAGAATATGTTTTCTGCAGAGGGAGGGCGCAAGGAGTTTACAGAGGAGGTAGGATGTGGGGTTATCCCATTTAAGAATAAGTAAAGAGATAAGGACAGCCTTAGAGTCGGAGAAGATGGCAAAATGGATGAGTGGAGAGTACTCAGTAAAGTTGAGGGCAAGGATGGCCTTGGCCTCGGCTGAGAAGATGGACGAGTAGTCGGGAAGCCTGAGTTTTGGCAGAACCCATTACAGTGTAATCATTGGAACATTGCAAGGTCACTTTTCAACACACTGGTGAAATCTTTGAAATGTAATAGTTCTGAAACAGAAAAAGATATCAACATGGTTTTTACACCAATGTGTTTCTTTATTAATAATAGTTCTCTATACATGAGAAAATTCACATTAATATTCCTTTAACAATTTAAAAAAAAGGAATGATATTACAAGAAGGTCCTCATGTCAAGTATACAAAAGGAATGCAAGCAACCATCAAATTCTTGAGCAATTCTTACATACTTCTAATCAAAAACCTCCACATGTGAACTGCCTTTCACAGAATAAATATTCAATCAAATTCAAAACAACTTTATTTCAGCCACTAATTTACATATTACATCACACATAATATCATGGAGACAATTACAGAAAAGAAATACTGTGCAATAGAGACTGAGGAGACCGTACAAGACCCTCTTAGAAATGACTTATCATCCCTTTAGAATCCCTTTACAATACAAATGAATAGAAGTCACAATATCCCCACTGCCTTAAAACAACCCCCACCCTCTCAACACACACTCACCCACACAAACAAACAAATGAATTAACAGAAAATAACGTAACCAACAAATAAGACTAAATACCTGGCCATGTCAAAGTGAAGATGAGATATTTAATCAGGAACACAACTAGATTCATGGGGACATGAGGGGAATTTAGCGCTCGGGCCCCATAACAAGCATCTAGCCGTGTCATTCCTCAGGCCCCCAAATCTCATCTTTTGCTCAGGCCCATTAACCACCCTTCCCAGCCTATTTTTGCGCCACTATATACGACATACAAGATGGCACTTGCTAGCATCAAAGCTCTTATGTATATATTCCACTGTAGCTTTTTATTGTATGTTTGTTTGTTTGATGAGAGTTTAACAGCACCACAACAGCAAGGGTCAAATTGTGCCTGAGAGGTTAGATCATTCCAGAGGTAGAAAGGAGAGAAAACAGAGGGAGATTGAGAGAAACACGAGAACAAAAAGCCAGAAAGCTGGGATCAAGAGAGGTGTATGGGTGAAAAAAATAATGTAGAGAGAGAGGGGGTGGGGAAGGAGGACTAAATATGGTTGTTCAAAAAAGCATAATTGTATGTTTGATATTCATCAGATCTACTTTTATAGAATTTATATCACCGTATTCAACGTATTAAGCGCCCCTGCTGTATTAAGCGCCCACCCAACATTTTTTGACTGATAGAATAATTCATTCAATTAATTTGGAGACTTAAAATACTCAAGTTTTGTTACATTCTTTGTAATTTTGTGTGTGACGCTCACAATATTTTTGTGTTGGTAACATTGTGGGGCTAATGTACAACCAGTTTACATATATGTACAGGGCAGTTTGAATAGTAAATTATACGCGGCCCCGAGCATGGCGCTTATTAGTAAGAAACTTTGGGTCTAAAAAGTGGTGCAATTCTATCTTTGTAAGCACCCCTCAGGCTTATTACGTCAAATACAGTATTAGCATTTTTTTCTTAAGAATTGTTCTTAATTTTCTTTCAAAGTCTGCTGTCATGTGCTGTAATAACTGGATGAATTGGAATTTGTTGTTGTTGTTTGTTGATGTTTAACGACACCATGACAGTCAGAGTCAAATGTGCCAAGAGGGTGTTAGAAAACTAAGGTGCAAGAGTTAGGACAGTATGAATAATAAAGGAGCGAACAGAGGAGGGAATATGGAGGAATAATAGGATGGTAAGATAGAAAAGGGGGGAGTGTGGTTAAGGATTAGATCAGGTGGAATAAGTTGCTATTGCGGAGGAAGGTGATGATATTGAAGGAGGGATTGTTCTTGAAAAGATCAGAAATGGAGAGTTGAAATTGATTGTAAAATTTCTGAATAAAGGTGTCAAAAATCTTCCCACAAACAATCGTGACAGAAACTATATTAATGCAGTAACTATATCTTTATATGCTTCACTCTTTCGGCATTTAATGTACAATTCATCGCACAATTACATTGCGGACGTTTTTAGAGTACATATTTACCACATATGCTGTTGTTTACTCAAGAAATCTCTGAAGAAGATTTCTTCCCGTGAATTTACGTTTTTTTTTCCCCAAGATTATAACTGCAGGAAGCATAGATTTTTTCCAGGTGTGGAATGAGTCATCATATCACTTTTCGTACTTTGAAAAACAAAACACTGTAAAAGAAGGTAATGAATTCAACAACTTACAAGTGCCATGTGCGGTGAAGGTGACCATTTCATGCGGCATGAGGCGAAGATCTAATATTTGTTGAAAAAGAATTCCACGACCCAAACTGCACAGAAGGTACTCTCTTTTGCCCTCTTTGACCATGATGTGTGAAAAACTATTCGGGTTATTACCTGTGGAGTCAAAGGTGTAAGGTTACCAACTTCATTTTGTTTGTTTCATAAAGATAATGATACCTGAAAGGTACACAAGGTCTTGCACTTGACATACCTTATTTGATGTGTTAAGTGCCCCTGCTCTAATAAGCGCCCCTGCTCTAATAAACACCCCTGCTCTAATAAGCGCCCCTGCTCTAATAAGTCCCGCCACCCCTGCTCTAATAAGAGCCCCTGCTCTAATAAGTGCCCCTGCTCTAATAAGCCCCCCTCTAATAAGCCCCCAATAAGTGCCCCCTGCTCTAATAAGCCGCCCACTCTAATAATCCCCCTAATAAGCCCCCTGCTCTAATAAGCACCTCTGCTCTAATGAGGGCCCCTGCTCTAATAAACGCCCCTACTCTATTAAGCCCCCCTAATAAGCGCTCCTGCTCTAATAAGTGCCCCTGCTCTAATAAGTGCCCCTGCTCTAATAAGCCTCCCGCTCTAATAAGTACCCCTGCTCAAATAAGTACCCTTGCTCTAATAAACACCCCTGCTCTAATAAGCGCCCCTACTCTATTAGGCCCCCTAATAAGCACTTCTGCTCTAATAAGTGCCCCTGCTCCAATAAGTGCCCCTGCTCTAATAAGCGCCCCCCCTCGCTCTAATAAGTACTCCTGCTCAAATAAGTGCCCTTGCTCTAATAAGCGGCCCTGCTCTAATAAGCGCCCACCCAACATTTTTTGACTGATAACATAATTCATATGATTAATTTCAGGACTTAAAAGTAAGTTCTGTTACATTATTTGCTTGTTTTGCATCTGACGCTCACATTGTTTTTGTGGTGGTTGCTATGGGGCTAGTATATGCATAATGCAGTTCGAATAGCACATGCACTGTACATGGCGCAGAGCATGGGCGCTTGATTATTAGAAAGAAACTTTGTGCCTAAAAAGTAGTGCAATTCTATTTTCGTAAGCACCAGGGCACTTTTTACTTCCAAATACAGTATTTTTTTCTGAACTGTATACTTCACCAGTCCTTTTTAATGAAAGGTGAAAGAATTTAAAATTTAATAACTCTTAACCCGAATAAAATATTATTAAGGTTCTTTGAAAAAATCACAGGAATATTCCTGTGGGCAGCATTCATCAGCGATCAAACGGAGATCAACATACCTGCCAGACATAGCTACCCAACTTTGTGGTTGTCCTGGAAGAAAACTAAAGTTGCCCTGTGTATATGCCTAATACATTTTCTGTTAAAAAAAAGGTTGTCCACAGGGCAGACCTTGCGAAAACTATGATTGTCCCCAGCAGCCATGCAACAGATTTGTCGAACCCAGGCATTCATGCCTTTTTAATTTGCTTATGCTGCCTTTTTATGTCTATAATAATCCTTCTAATAATGATAGCGAAGCACTTTGTTGGTTATTGAGCAAGGTCCTATGGATAACATCAATTTCATGTTATAAAATTACCAGTGATTATTTCAAGGAGACATAAAGTCTGATATAATCCTGATTTTTTAGGATAGAGGATTAAATCTAAACCAACTATACCGAAAACAGCAAGTCAAAATCTCACTCCTATCTCAAGTTATCCATCTTTAAAGTCAACACATGAAGGCTGCCATTTTGCTTAATTCTGTTTTGAAATCTTGTGAATGATGACATTATTTCCCCAAATAAAACTAAGGAATGTAATGTATTTCTTTATAACTTTATATTATGTTTTTATTCTAAGATTATGTGACACAAAGTTTTCATAGCATGTTTTGACATTTTCATGTGTACACAGAAATGTTTGTCCCTTACAAACAATTTTTCATGAGCTAGAAAACTTGAGATATACTATAAAGAAATACCAAGCATTCCAACACCCTGCTGGGCTGATGGCATCATAATCTGCATGTTTTAAAATCAAAATGGCAGCTCCCATGGTACTATTTGGTAGTAGCATTAAAGTTTTTAATAATTACAAAAAATGTATTACGATTTCTTCAGGAGTTATGAAACTTGGTCAGAAGATTTGTTATTTTCAATTCTGTCATATGAAATAAGGATTATGTCAGACTTTATGTCTTCTTGAACAGCTACAGCTGGTAGTTGAAAATTTGTCCGTATGTTTTATTTATCTTGCTTTGCCAGAGAAGTTTTGTGAAGCAATATTTGTTTAATTGCTATGATTGTGATTGCTGTCATTGGGCAAGAATCTGGCAACAGTCATTAGGATTAGCAATAGGGATTAAAATTATATCATCAAACTCTTTACATTGTGCCCTGCAAGTTTAGCAGATAAAGAAACTTAAGTTCTAGTAGATTTCTGAAACATTACTGGTATCAAACTAATTGAAGTTAACAAATTCAATTCTCCCAAACCAAGGAGTATCAGGCCAGTGGTTATCCCGGTTTCCTTAAAACGGATGAGAGTATTGATGCTAACCGATTTCCTTAAACGGATGAGAGTATTGATGCTAACCGGTTTCCTTAAACGGATGAGAGTATTGATGCTAACCGGTTTCCTTAAACAGATGAGAGTATTGATGCTAACCGGTTTCCTTAAATGGATGAGAATATTGATGCTAACCGGTTTCCTTAAACGGATGAGAGTATTGATGCTAACCGGTTTCCTTAAACGGATGAGAGTATTGATGCTAACCGGTTTCCTTAAACGGATGAGAGTATTGATGCTCCTAAACATGGCTCTGGTCCATAACAGGCTAACTCACCAGCTAGCTGTTACTCATTTCGCAGCCGTCTTGAACCGTATGTTTTATTTATCTTGCTTTCCCAGAGAAGTTTTGTGAAGCAATATTTGTTTAATTGCTATGATTGTGATTGCTGTCATTGGGCAAGAATCTGGCAACAGTCATTAGGATTAGCAATAGGGATTAAAATTATATCATCAAACTCTTTACATTGTGCCCTGCAAGTTTAGCAGATAAAGAAACTTAAGTTCTACTAGATTTCTAAAACATTACTGGTATCAAACTAGTTGAAGTTAACAAATTCAATTCTCCCAAACCAAGGAGTATCAGGCCAGTGGTTACCCCGGTTTCCTTAAAACGGATGAGAGTATTGATGCTAACCTTTCCTTAAACGGATGAGAGTATTGATGCTAACTGGTTTCCTTAAACGGATGAGAGTATTGATGCTAACTGTTTCCTTAAACAGATGAGAGTATTGATGCTAACCGGTTTCCTTAAATGGATGAGAGTATTGATGCTAACCGGTTTCCTTAAACGGATGAGAGTATTGATGCTAACCGGTTTCCTTAAACGGATGAGAGTATTGATGCTAATCGGTTTCCTTAAACGGATGAGAGTATTGATGCTCCTAAACATGGCTCTGGTCCATAACAGGCTAACTCACCAGCTAGCTGTTACTCATTTCGCAGCCGTCTTGAATGGAGAAGGGAATTGAATAGCTGCATATGAGTATCTCAAGTGAAAACTCCCTCCTGATAGGAGCAATCAGAAATAAATTGGTATCCAGAGTTGCAAACGAACCAACTCAGTACCTTGAGAGTATGAGCAACCCTCAACAAACCCACTCGCCAGCTCGCAAATTGCAAGTAGTTTTTTGGCGAGTGAATAATTAATTCATAAATGCTTTTCCAACGTTGAACTTCTTCTGTCCTTGACCGTAATATTATCAACAACAATAATTATACAGAATACTGTGTCAGTGTTTGACAGTACAATGCACAGTTTTTGTCTGTCTCATGATCAGAAAAAGAAAGCTTGCACTCTTTAATTTTGCGCAAATAGTAATTCAGTTTCTTGTACAGGCTGTGTATAATGATTGGAAATACAAGCCCATAAACCTTGCGCTCCGTTTCATTCTCTCATTAAAATAAATGTATGCGTTGTCTCTTGTACTTTATTCATCATCGTGTATTTCTCGCGACAATTTGCCATTGACTTAACTGTGTGTGAATTCCCTCACTTATGATGCATCATTTTGTAATGCTCATACGAATCGTATTTTACGTGACCAGGTAAACTATTTTGTGTATTAGGACTTAAAGGTTACGGTAAATATCATTAAAAATGGCTTTGCTTTAAAACCAGGAACATCTCAACTGGCCCTCAAATGAAGCAGGGCCGGTGTGATAGTAAATTTTGTCTGCCCCCCCTCTTCCCCATAAATTTGGACCCCGGACATTATTTCCTAAGAAATGTCTAGTGAATTTGGTCCCTCCAGACTGATTTTACTAGGTGATATACTGGTGTGTCTGTACAGTTCCTTCACTTAATTTTGTGTACTGAAGTGATAAGCTAAAAAGTGATTAGAAGTGATAAGCTAATACACTAAAGAAAGAAAAAAAGGTGTGCTTCATGCAAAACGGCAGTGAGATTTAGTGTGATGGGAGAAGAAGGGCTTTTTGTTGCAAAAGGGGGACAAGTTGTTGTCTCCAAATTTCATAGGAAAAAGGGCCAGGGCCCAAATTTCCTAGCGGACCGTTTTTACTATGAGGGGGGACCAAATTCACTGGATGGCTACCGCTTAATTGTCTGGGGGCCTAAATTTCCTAGGAAATAAGGGCAGGGGGGACAAAATTAACTGGGGGCCAAAATTTACTGGGGGCCAAAATTTACTGGGGGCCAAAATTTACTGGGGGACAAAATTTACTGGGGACAAAAATTACTTTTACACTGGTCAAGGTAAAAGTTATAAATTTCTTTGTTTTCCAAACCACAAAACTCAGTGTATACAGTTTCACCTTTCCTAGGCTCCTTCAAGATAACAACTACTCCCACTGGAATTACATGGTATTTTTAGTCACACTCATCAGAATATAATGGCATTCCTTGTAATATAAGTAGTAAACATAATCAATGCTGGCATTGTTTGCCTTTGCTGCTGGGGAAAGGTGAAATGAAACATGAGCATAGAACTATTTATACCTCAATGTTATGATGCAAACTTAATGTTGTTGCTTGAAAATTGCATGACAAATTTTTTAGCAGTGATTTTACTAATGTAAAGTTACAGTGATATCATTTTAATAATACAATATTTTCTAGAATCAGCATACTTAGATAGTCTGGCTAGTAAAAATTTATAGATGGCTAGTAGATTCCCCACTGTTTTGTTAAGGGTTAAGTATGAGTCATGACGTACGGCTTCTATCGCTCCTCAATTTTTGCTTTTTATGTACATATTGAGCTACCTTCCACAAATGTCTTTAAATACATTTTTTTTAGTGCTAAATCTTGCTGTGAATATTCTATTCGACAAATAAGCACCAGGGGTGCTTACAAAAATAAAATTGCACCACATTTTAAACTCAAAGTTTCTTCTTAATAAGCATCCATGCTCAGGGCCACATATAGTGTGCTATTGTAACTGCCCTGTACGTATATGTGAACTGGTTATATACTAGCCGCACAGTAACCAACACAAAAACATTGTGAGCATCACATGCAAATTAGCAAATGTAACAAAACTTGAGTAGTTTAAGTCTTCACATTAAGTAAATTATGTTATCAGTCAAAAATATTGAGTGGGTGCTTATTAGAGCAGGGGCGCTTAATACGTCGAAACGATATGTGTTATATATCAACCCCAACAAATATAACAAATGCCAACAAAAAATCATATTCAAATCTACAATATATTCTACATACATGGATCCATCCTAATGTCCATCGTTGCCATGGAAATGTGAATTTCCTCTGTCATTTTATAGGTCATATACTGCCCTGGGTTTAATCTGAAACCTGTAAAAAAAACAACAAAAAAACATTGTTTTTAACAACAAGAGAGTATCATAGCTTCAAAAATAACACATTGTATTTTTGTATATATATGTATATATATATATATATATATATATATATATATATATATATATATATATATATATATATATATATATATATATATATATATATATATATATATATATATATATATATATATATATATATATATATATATATATATATATATATATATATATATATATATATATATATATATATATATATATATATATGTATATATATATATATATATATATATATATATATATATATATATATATATATATATATATATATATATATATATATATTTGTATTTTACTTTGAGGCATATGCCATGGAAAGCACACATAAGTCACAACAACTTGTTTTCACTGTGTACTCGATGAATTTGCAAGGATGGAAAGTGGATGAAACAGGGTTAACACCCTGCTCCTTTCGAGAAGTGTTCAGAGAACCAGACAGGAGGTGAAACTTCTACAATCAGGACCGACGGATTTACGTCCCCTCTGAAGGATGGTGAGCGCCACCCAACCATTGGCCACTTTTCACAAAGGACGGGTGGGGAAGAAGATGTGAGGCAGAAGACAAACCTCTGCATTTGACGTCAGCGAATATCGTTCTGCATATTTGTGGAAAATTGCTGGTTAAATCGCCATTGGACTCAAACCTGGGGCCTCCAGCATCTCAGTCACATGTACATTCAGCTGACTGAGCTACCTGCATCCCTTAGGTGTATTGTATTGATTGAGATTACAATTTTTCCATAATTAAATTCCAAAGTATAAATATGGTCTGATACAATCTTTTAGAGGTCAACGGACAAGTAGCAATTTCTATATTGGTTGAAAGAGTATTCAAATCAGAGCTGATCAATTTTTGAATAAAAAACACTATAAGTTTTTGAGTTATGGCTGATCAAAGTTTGATCAGTTTTTAATTTATGCAAAATTTGTGATGTATTATGACTGGGCGGACAGCTGAAAATGTAATTCTTTAAATTTCTTTGCCTAAATTTTGGTGACTGAAATAGATGGGAAAGTTTATTCCAGCCAGAATTTTATTCAGGGCATGGCAAAGACTCAAAACAATTTGGTCAGAATTTACTGCACCACTTCAAATAATTATTACAGACATTAAAAAAAAAAAAAGGATTTACTAAAGAAAATACCACAGTTGCTCTGTAACACATCTCAAATTCTGCATACAAAAATCCAAATTGATTCCTGAAATTTAAAAATGCTGTTAAATGCTCAGTGTGTAACGTTACTGCAGTTGTTCTGCTGAATATTTGTGCATTCTTTGATAATGTAACGTCCTGATTTTTTGAGGTGATACACTGGTGACAAAAATTCAGAAACTGGCATTTGGCAGCTTGGCGTTGTTAGCCCAATATGAAGTTGTTGTCAAGATCTCAATCGTGGGAGGATCCTCAAAACAAAATCACCATCTATCAGCCAACTTGGAAGTGAACGTTCATACAAATACTGTACTTCAACCTTGACCTAAACCAAGATAGGATCATTAAAAAAAAAAACTAGAATCTTAGCACTCTGTAGAGTGCAAATCTCCACCTCCGTTGCAATTCTAAGTCTAGAATAATTTCAGTCTTAAAGAGTCTACTCGATCCCCATACCCAATACAATCAACCTCAGAAATCCTAGGCCCACCAAGATTTGATCTGCATTGATCATTTTTGCATTCTGAACTCTAAGGGTTTATCTTCTGACTGATTTCTTCAAAGGTCATATCACTGTTTTCAGTTTTATTCAGGGTAAGCATTCATTGTATAAGTTTCTTTCATTCCAGGAGCATATCCAATTCTTCCCTCAGGATCCTGAGAGGAAAGAAAATTATATTGTGATTCATTCAAGGATGAAGGCTCAGAGCACAAATAGACTCAATGTGCACCTCCTGAATTGCTTGGTTCAGATGTTACACTTTGTATGCATAGGGGTTAAAAGTTTCCCTTCAGGATCCTTTAGGAAGAATTGCATATTCTTCCTAAAATTGTTGCATTTTCTTTGATTCCAGAGACCACTTGATTTAAGTTTCTTTAAATGGCATGAATTCATTGTTCACCACATTCCATTGGAAAGTTTAAATTAAGTCGTGACAGTCCTCATCCTTAAGATCCCCACTCCTCCATTTTGGCCCTTCCCTTGTTCCAATATATCCCAAAATTTACCCAGTTCTTCCTTAAAAAGCGGTAACAAAACCATACACCAAATTTAATCAAAACCTAATCAACAGTTCTTGAGATATGTTGATGACAGACAAACACACAAACAAACAAACGCAGGCGAAAACATGAGCTCTATTCAACTTCGTTGGCGGAGGTAAAAAATGGTCAATGGACTTCAAAAAAAGATTTATTCAGTGGTCAAGCAAGTTCATCTTGTAAGAGAGAAGATGTTAAATAAAAAAAATGGTAAAAAAACTTCAAAATATCTCCTTAACAAATAGGATTTTTTGAATGCTTTATTCACCATTTTGTTTTTGCTTTTCATTATAAGATTAACTTGCTTGACCACTGAAATAATCCTTACACTGATAATTTAGAAGGAGACAAAACAATTGGAATTCCCTACTGGCAAAAGGAACAATACAAAAAGCTACCATATGAAAAGTCATCTTTCTTACCCCACAACATGGTGACTGATGTCTTCTAAACGTTGTTTGTGCAGTAACGATTGAAATATGGTATGCTCACCAAAGTGAAGTGGTTATCATTGATCTGCAATAAATGAGAAGAAGGAATAGTTGTTACTTAACTCCTACTCTGCCAGCACTTTTTTGAAAATGCGCTTGGGAGGCGGGGTGGGAGATGGGGCACCCAAAACGGCAATAATATCACTACATGATAGAGTAAGGGTTAAGCACAGCCTGATTATTGAAGGCTCTGTCTTCCGAGCAGCAGTCGGGTTCTTCCACTTCAGTGACCCAGTGGGCCACCCATGCTGCATACATTTTTAAGTTGACCCACTTGTTGCGGGATGATTAACCCTTTACTCTACCAGCACTTTTTTGAAAACGCGCTTGGGAGGCGGGGTCGAAGATGGGGCCACCCAAAACGATGATAATATCGCCGTGTGGTAGAGTAAGGCTTAAGATAGCAGAAAGTAAGTAACAAGAGAGTGGATACAGAAAAATGCAAATCGTCGAATAAATAGAGCTTTCAATTTTAAGCAGAATTAATAAGCCAATACATTTGAGAAAAAAGTTTGCAAAACAGGTTTATTAATTAAATGTTTATTAATCAAGAAAAGTTAGCAATAGCAATGTTATCAAAAGTGATTGAATGGTCATTGCTGTCTGTCACCCTCACTTTAAAGTTTAACTGAAGTTTATCTTAGTTTGATACTTCATCAGCAACCAAGGCTAACGTTAGACCTACATTAAAGTGGGTGAATTTAAGTTTCAGTGATCAAAATCTGAACAGGTTATGGCGCCAAAAAGCTTTCTGGAGGACATCAAGGCCAACCTAGCGTAATAAAAGTATGAGATAAAAAAAGCAAAAAATTAATTAAGAATACAAATGTCAGTCAGCTTAGATCTGTAGCAGTTTAGACTAGGTGCATAAACAAATACAATGTCTACTGGAAAATCATTCCAAGCTTTTAGTGTGCGGCGGAAGGAGTAGGATAAACATTCTTTATTGGGAAGTTGACCAACTAAGCTTAACCTTTGGTGACTTCTTTTTTGTTCATAAGGGTAAACCTATGGATAAAAACATTAACATGCAGACAGGACTGGATGACTGGTAAGAAACGATCATCCACAAAAATAAAAATATGACAAGGGGAATTGGGCGGGGGAAGGGGGAAGGGTTTGAAAGAACAATTTAGAATATCAGATTATTGAAATTGGGATGGGGGCATACTCCTTTATATATATACATAGGGAGCTAATTTGGTCATTCCCCCTCCCAATGTTTTTTTTATTTCTCACAATGACAACAAGAAGGTGCGGGAGGATGCGGGTAGCCAGTGGCGGTGCCATACACCATGAACTGGGGGTGGAGGACATTAAGGGGCCTACAGGCTACCTTTCAAAATTTCTCCTCTGATTTGGATGAATTGTGAAAATGATATTTTGAAGAAGTCAGGCTATCTCAGAGTAACTGCATAATCCTCCACTCTGAAAGAGAAAATAGAATTAGGCCTAAATTCAAATAGAAATAGTGTCACAAATGTCCTAAAATAGTAACAAAATGTTAGAGTCATTAATAAATAAGGATGGAGAATAAATTGCAATCATTATGAATTATATTATTTCAGGGATGTCACTAAGACTCCGCACTCCACTCTGAAAAACAAAATTGGCAACTAAGACTCCGCACTTTGCTCCGAAAAACAAAATTTGCCACTAAGACACCGCACTACACTGAAAAAAGGAAAAAAAAAAGTTGGCCACTAAGACTCCGTGCTCCGCACAGAAAAACCTAATTGGCCATTAAGACTCCGCACTCCGCTCTGAAAACAAAATGGTCTTTGGAAAAAAAATCGAAAAATATTTCTTAATCAAAATAACGAACCAGTCTTTCTGTGGCACTAGACTCCAGACTCAGTTCTTAAGAAGGAAATGAACTTATTAGAAAAAAAATCCCAAGTTAAAAATGATTTGAAATTCTTTGCTATGACTCCATACTCCGCTCTGAAAAGGGAAGTTAAAAATCTGCAGGGTACTCCTGATGACGTATTGATAACACTGAAAGATAGGAATCTCGAACAAGATGGTTACCTACTGTAGCTGTTACTGTGTCAGAACACTGCAGTGTTTAACAAGAAAGTTATCCACGGAGTTGCTGATCTCATCACAGCATAGTGGGAGAAATAAATACAGTATAGCTATCAGGGTCCTCTGTAACTTTTGATGGATTGCACTGCCCATGCGAGCTGGAGTATAAGCAGATCTTGAGACAGGATTGGCTATATTTCTTTAGGCATGTATATTTCTTTCCCATGCACTGCCCATGGGAGTAAAAACAGACCTTTGACCTTTTGACCCCAGGGTCTATGGGACAAATTCATGTACCAAGGTGTAGGGTTGGTATAGGTCTTGTATGTTTTTAGTTTAAAATGCCACAAAAATGTACAAATTAGTACATAATTACCCCTAAAATCACATATTTGACCCTGATCCTAATCACTGAAATAACTTCTGAAATTTCGCACATTTATTGTACCCTACTGTATGACACCATTTATGCTCACGTCACACGTACCATTGTATAACTATAGGAGAAAATAGTGAAAAAGTCAATAGCTCTGTGAATTTTGACCTTTTGACCCCATAGTCTACACGGGACACAAATTCCCGTACCAAGGTATCATGGTACAATATAGGGTTGGTATAGGTCTTGTACTTTTGAGTTTAAGAATCTGCCAAATTTGGCATAAAAAGCACTTATTTGACCTTTGACCTACAATTATTTTAAAGTTTTGTTAGAATGTTAAACCCTACCCACCAACCTATGCAATTTGTAAAGATACCAAGTAATTCCTTCAAAAGATACAGCCTTTACCAAAAACTTGTCCCATTTGACCTGTGACCTTTTGTACCCCAAAACCTTGGAGACAAAAGTTCTGGGCCACGGGTACCCGTCCACCAATTTTGGTTCATGTGTGTATTACATTTTTTGAGTTATAAGCGACATAAAAATTAATTGTTGCATTCTCGAGGTCCGACATCCAGGAATGTTGTGGTGCACGGCGATATAACAATGCTTTTGACGATCTCAAACTTCACTAAGGCAAAAAAAAACAGTCAGTTATTATCGCAGTAAATAGGAGAAAAACATATTTGTTATCATTTTTCAACAAATACTGGACAGAATTAATTTTTCTTCATATCTGCAGTGCATTTGATAATAGTTTCCAACATATATGAGTACTGACCATTAATTTTTGCTGACTGGCTGAGGCGACACAAGTATTTATACAAAATATCCCATTGACTGTAATGTTAAAGTTTCCCCTCCAACTTACAAAACCGTACTTAGCTCGTACAGAGTTACGTCGACTCCGACCTCGAGAATATGCACACACACGGACAGACGCAAAAATCACCAAAATGTCCCATTCCAAAAACTTATGACCCCTGATATGAGGTCAACATATGAGACCCTCTGGTGGGCTCCAATCCCCCCCCCCCTCCTAATAATAAGGGGGTGGCCATGCAGTGTAGGAGGTACAGGCAGTTCTTTGCCTATACTATAAAAGAAAGTGATTACAATATCTCGTCCCCACATTTATGTTTATGTGTATGAGTGCTGGCTGGCACAGCCTACATAGTTTTGCACACTACACACCTGGGCCTAGTTATGCGAGAACAAAATCTGATAGCCTACGCTGGAACTCATTCTACATTTAAATTTACTTATACGAACAAATGACTGACTTTTTCACGTAAAAACTACAAGTTTCTTAAATACAGAGCTCATAAATATATGATATAAGACAAAACAAACCTAGTGTGGTAAAGTAAGTAGAAACTCGTCACGCTGTACTTAAGTCGGATATCGACGCGTTATGTCTTAACTCGGCGACGAGAAATGACGTATTTGACAAGCATGGCACGTCGCCAACACGGCAAAAATACCCACAAACGACGTGTTAAAACCAAGTTGAAATTTCTAACTCGGCGACAATGCCAGAACATCAACGGTGTTGTAGCTCAACAGAGCTGGGGTGGGATAATGGCGACACATATTGAAGTTTAGTGGCGTTTGTAATTAATGTTAAGGCCGGCTGGCAGTACTTTTCAGTAGTGACAAGAGAACGTAGCCTGAGGAGCACGGTTTGCACGTTCTGTTTTGTTTTTTTTTAAAAGAGAAAAAGAAAAAACAAGGTAAAATAAAGTGATATAGCCTACATTAGCGGCGGGTCCCTGATGGCGGCGGGTCCCTGCCAGTGTCGGGTCTCCTGCCGGTGGCGGGTCCCCTGCCAGGCGGCGGGTCTCCTGCTGGCGGCGGGTCTCCTGCCGGCGGCGGGTCTCCTGCCAGCGGCGGGTACTTTTGGCGGCGGGTCTCCGTGCGGCGGCGGGTACTCTTGGCAACGGGTCTCCTGGCGGCGGGTCTTCTGGCGGCAGGGCGGCGGGGCCCCTGGCGGCGGGGCTTCTGGCGGCGGGGCCCCTGGCGGCGGGGCCCCTGGCGGCGGGTACCTGGAGGCGGGTTCCCCTGGCAGCGGGTTTCCTTGCTGCGGGTCCCTACCCGGCATGCGAAATATTCAAATTTGACTTTCACCAGGGAATTTTATAGTATAATTTTTCAAAATGTATTTTAATATGAAAAAGAAAAAAAAAGTCACTGTACGTCACACATGTCATCACACCATATGCCCAATACGTCATTGAAACCTGTGTATCATGTGGCACCCAATCATCCATCCCACATTATACCCCATATGCCGTAGAATATTATGCCTCACATACCATCCCTCCCATATGCCATTTCAACAATTGTCCCATATCCTCAAAAAAACAGCCTTTGTTTAATTTATGGCACGCCATCACACCCAATATCCCATACATCATGTCATCCCACTCTGTCCCCTATGACAACCCTCCCTATACCCCACGTGTACGTCATCACACCCATATATAATACACATACCACCCTGTCCGACATGTCAACCCAGCAAATGTGTTGTAGAACAAACCCATGATTTGGACAGATACAGATGTCATATTCATCAATCTCCATAAAGAGCATAGTTTTTAAAGGAGACATAAAGTCTGGCTTTTTCTTCACTTCGGAATTTTTTTTTACATCGTACCAAACCATTTAGCTGTTTAGCATATATTTTCTACTTTATAGAAACATTAATTTTGTTAATATAAACTTACATGAGTTTGGCCATTATGTTCATACTCCCTCTAAAAATATAATGTTATACACCTAATACAGATTAGTATATTAAGCACATGCTGATTATTGAAGGGTCCTCTGTCTTCCGAGCAGCAGAGTCGGGCTCGTTCTGCTTCAGTGACCCACCGGGACCACGCTGCACATATTTTTGAGTTGGCACAAGTCTTGTCGCGGGTTGATTAACCCTTACTCTACCAGCACTTTTTTGAAAACGTACTTGGGAGGCGGGGTCAAAAATGGGGCACTCAAAACGGCGATAATATCGCCGCGTGGTACAGTAAGGGTTAATGGGATAAGATTTTATAATGAGGTTTTGGTAGTTGCCCAATGCCCACCTGTAGTTTCAGAGTTATCGTCTCATCAGATGATTGATAAACAGACTATCCACTAAATATTTAGGGTTGATCAAGATCTTATGAATGGAGGGAAGGGGGTATTTAGAAGTGAGCGAACGTCATTTCCAGTTTTCAATTTCCCTCATTGATTGCGAGAAATATGTATGTTGTCGATCACACATCCGCCAGACGGAACATAAGGGCCCTATTAAGGGCCTGTATGTTTTATCGATAACATCACAGATTTCTAGCAGTCAATAAGGAACATTGAAAACCGAAAGTGACGTTACCAGCTCGGCGGCGTTCACTTCCGAATTTATTTATGGAACGATACCTTTCCTTTAAAATATATGCAAAAGTTTGGATGTTTAAAAGAACGACAGCCGATTTTTATATATTTTTTCTATACATTTCTCACCTACATTTCAGTTGCTGAAAATCGGACTGTTTTTCTCTCCAGCTAGTGCTATATTTTAAGTAATGGTATAATGGAGATTCAAAACATTGATTGAGGATTGAAAAACGAAAAAGGATAAGATCAGAAAAATCATTAAAGAAATTATTAAAAACATAAAATCATGTTCAATAGATTTACATAATTGATAAAATATTCAATTTTCAACCAATCTTTATTTTATTTTTCTTGGTTATTTTCATGGTTTATACAACATATTTTGTATCACTAACTGAGCCCAAGTTTTTGGGTACATAGATCTTTAAAGGATTACTTCAATGGTCTATCAAGGCCATCTTATTTGAAAGAGGGCTTCAAAGAATGGTGAACAGGTGAAGAAAGCATTCAAAACTCCAATTTCGTTATAGGGAGATATTTCATTATAGGTGATAAAGTCTGTTATCATTCGCGTAGAAACGACTGAAATCAGACTAGTTGTGATTCCTCAAAATCTTTATGTTTTCTATCATATTTTGTCCTGTGATTTTTGTGACTAAAACCATTGGAAATGTCAGGAAAGTAAAAAAGTAAAATCTATGGGTGATTATAATTTACCACTTGAAGAAAGTTCGAGGAAAAATATTTCAAGTGCAAAACAAATTTTCTTCAAGATATATGAACAATTGTTAGAAATGTGAGGATGAGGGCGCCAACCTTAAATAGTATAGCTCTCTTTTGATTTCCTCTTTCATATAAGATAGACTTGCTTGACCACTGAACTAATCCTTTGAAGGGGACAAAGTTTGCCATCAAGCCATAGTCCTAATTTAAAAAAATAACAAATCTTCTGACCAAGTTTCGTACCGAAGTGTTGGAATATAATGTACTTGTTTTAAAATATCTCACGTTTTCTACAGCCTAGGAAAAATTGTTTCTTCAGTTATGTGTAAGGGTCAAGGACTTTTTTGTGTACAGCTGTAGATATTACCAACAGAAGCAAATATTGAAACTTTGTGTCAAAACATTTTTGAAGAAAAACTTTTTTAAGATTATCAAGAAATATATATTAATTCCTCACATCCCTGCTATGTTTAATGCTCTCATCCATCGTACACAAGATTTCAATACTGTTATAGATTTAAGCAAAATGGCAGTCTCCATGTATCAACTTTAAACAGGGGGCTTAAGGAATAAACTTTTAACTTCTTTCTGGTAGTTGGTTTAGATCATGTTAATCTCATATGAAGTCAGGATTTACCAGGGTGTAGAGTGGGGGCACGACCTCTTAGGGGGCACGTTCCCAAGTCATATGTCCGCCCTGTCTGTAGATAATAAAGTAAAGTAAAAAGGCACTTCATTTTTAGAAAGGGGAATTTTTCCAGTGGGATCCTATTTGCTCTTACATATGATTTACAAAAGTTGCTAGTTTCCTACTATTGAGTCAGTAATTGAGGGGCATTTGATTTTGAAAAGGGTCCTTTTTTGTAATATTTGTTATAAAGTGTGCGCAAATTCCACCACTTCTTGCACCTTTGATAGTAATTGAGGGGCAATTTTCATTTTCAAAAGGGGCACTTTTGTCATTTTTTGGAAAAATGGGAGTCCCTGTGCCCCGGTTCCTAAATCTAGGACTATGCTCCTTACATAATTACATCAAGATGTTGTGTTGTCCACCAATTTCAATTTCTATAAGTAATATATTTTCAAAATTCAAGAAGTGTTTTGTTAAGATTTTCATTTTCTTTTAATCAATATATACATACTTTTTAGTGCCTGAGATCTTTTAAATACTAATTAGGAAAAGAAAAGCTCTGCAAATCAGGAGAATTCAAGATTGTATATAGAAATAGAGTTTTGAATATTTCTCAACAATCATGAAAGGAGACATCCATCAAGTTTTTTTTCTTCACTTAATATGGTAGAGAAATAATCATAAACCATCTGAAGAAATATCACATCGTACAAAACAATTTAGCATAATATTTTCTAATTTATTAAAACATTAATTCATTCTGTCAATGTACACTTTACATGGGCGCGGCCATTTTGTCCATACGCCCTCTAAAAATGGTGTAATACACCCAGTACAAATTAAAAAATCAATATATTTGATTATAATCTATATTTCAAATTTTCTAACTTTAAACTTTCTAACTTAAGAAATAATTTTTCCTTTGCAAGTGTCTATGCATTTTAATTTGTATATAATCAGATAATATTATCTTGATTCAAGCCCTTAGAATTTCATGTCAAAGCCTTTTGGAAAGAAAATTCTAAAGAAATACATTATGTGTGCTAGCATGTAGGGCAAATTATGTCGTCCTTATTATGATTTCAACACTGACAAAATTACAAAATGGCAGCGTCCATCTGTCGATACAACTTCAAACTATGATGATAACTTCAGAAATAAATAAGATTTTATGATGGGGTTTTGGTAGGTAGTTGGTTATTTTTTTAATTCTCTATCAAATACCAAGCTAGAATATTTGACTTTATATCTCCTTTAACAAAAAGATCTACTCAAAAGTATACTTCAATAGTTTGTTAAAATTCTTTCATAATAAAAAACATGAAGAGGCCTAAACATAAAAAATCATTATTTTTTAGATTATATCATATTAGATATATTTAAAAAAAGCATTACCTTTCCGAAAGAGGTTGATTCCCCGACCCACCTGACAAGCAACAAACAATCTGTGCCATCATGATCAAATTTGTCAATTTTGACTTTGGTTTGACCCTGACCTATAGGCTTCAAAAATCGAACACACTTGTCTAGAATTGTTTTACCCCCTCCACACCCCACCACCTTCTACAAACAATAAGTGTGCATAGTTTGGTGCTTTAATCCAATGTATCACGATTTTTTGGTTAAGCCACCGGAGTAACACAGTTTGGGTGGGGCGTAACTTAAGGGGTGTGGTCGGACACCAATCTTTGTAGGGCAGAGATGATTCAAAATGCCGGATGTACTTGTATCAGAGCATATCTCAGTCATGCCCGACTGTTAGATATCAGAAACATGTCGTCCCGACCGCCGACTCGGCATGATGCTGACAACATCATACTTAAAAGACTGGTGACATGTAGAAGCAAGTTTGCTTTAAACTGATGTTTGACACTCACTGCATACTTACTAACCCATATTTCTCCAAAATAATAACTGAAAAGTGTAGAAATCGCGTTATTTTGAAGTTCAGAATAACCACTTTCTTTAAATTTATTTAAATATGTGAAGTTTCAAGTTGTAGACCCCGCAGAAGTGCCTGTGTAAACGCGTACATATTTAAGTACAGACATAAAATGTAGTCCAAAGAAAGTTTAAAAATTTCATCCTCTGATACCTCAGATGCGAAAATTCCTTGTGGAATTTAACGGAGACATTATAGACCCCCTGAAGATACAATCCAACCATGAATGTTTGAGATATTACCTGATTACCGGGGGAAGTTAGCCACTCTGCGTTCGAAGTCTAATTACGCTCCGAGTGTGGGCCAGGAATGTCTGTCGCTAACGGCCCCAGAACGTTTTTCAAATTAGGGGCCAAACTTATATTGGTGTGGGATCTAGGGGCCCGTTTAAGGGCCCCGGTGAGGCCCAGGGGAGAATTATAGGAAATATAGGTTAAATATGTCAACATTTCCCAAAAGTTGAAGAAAATTCCTGAAAATGAGCAAACTTTAATTAAAACACCGCGATAATAAAAAAAAAATTCCCAAAATATCGACAAAACTGCCCGAAAATGAAGGAAATTTCCCGAAAATTGAAGAGTATTTTCCGAAAATTTGATATTTCCCGATTAGCAGCAACTTCAACGTTGACGGTTGAATAAACTACATTTACCAGTATATTTTTCCGCTTGTAACTAGAAACTTTTGGGGGTCTTGGGGATCCTTAATTTCTACTCCCCCGATAATGATCAGTCTGATCCATCCTTTGCTAACGACAACTTTTGCATGTTTTATTTACCTGTTTACAGAGGATTGGCTATCTGTCGTTAAATATATAAGGCTATTTATGCGCAACATCCAGCGATATCGGAACAACGGCGACGGGGGCGGAAGGTGCCCTTAAAATTTACATTATCAAGGAACAAATTGTTCATAGCTTTCAGGAATTGAACACTAATTATATTGGAACCAACCGTACCCATGCACGTCCCTCTGTTCCGCCATATGCAAATTGCACACACTTTCCCCAAATTTACGATGGGACCAAACAAGTACATTGGACATTTTCATTCTGAAAAAAACCAAGACATTCGCATCTGCCAACGTGTATTTGCTCCGCTTATAATTTAGCTGTTTAGTGCGCATCTTTGATATGGGGCCCTGGGCAAACTTATACGCCCAGCCCATTCATGCTCTTGTCATAGACTGACTTGCCCTTCTCCACCTTTACAGAAATCAACCTAGGCTTGTGTTCTTTCGAATATTCAAGACAAGTTCTCTTATTATAACTGATCTTTTTGTTGACTGAAGAAAGTATAGGCCTAACAAAAAGAATTGCAATGTGGAAGCTACCCAAATATCAACAGTGGGGGCACTTTTAATTTGTCCGGGAGAAATTTTCCTATTTTCCTTACATATCTTGATGTAAAATACACAATTGTTTTTGTGGCTGTAAATTTAAGAAGAAAAGGGAAAATATTACAATCGATAAAAAATTATTATCCCTAAAGTTATAATGCTTTCAAAAAGTGTCAGTCGAAAAAGTGCCCTTTAAATTTTGTGCCGCCACCTCCCCTCCCCCTCCCATCCCCACCTTACAGTTTCAAATATTCAAATATGTTCTCTCACCCCTGACATTGAACTAGATACTTTTTCCTGCTTCAGATCCTCATTATGAATTTTAAATGAAGAAAGTGCCGTCATTAGAGTTTCTGCCCCTTGCCCCTGTTTCTTTCTGACACCCCTAACAACATCGGTTGGTATTGGTACAATGGACAAGTGTTTTCGAAAACATTCAATGTCGACATCATTTAAATACAGTTGCTGTACTTTATGGCGTGGTAGTTACGGAGTCTCCATTGGCAGGTTGGCTGTAGTGTCCGATGGTATACCATCTTTAAAGTCTCTTGGTTAAAGCGTTCATTCCACTCAGTAAAAAGTAGATCCAAAGCAGGGCCGTAGCACCGGAGTTGATAGTGGTGCGGTGATGGTCTTGATAGTGGTGCGAGGGGGTTCGAGGAGCACACGGTGAAGCCTCCTGAAGTTCTCGCATTTTCATAGTCCCGCCGCAAAAGTGGTGCGGCGAGCGCCGCATCAACCGCACCGGCTCCGACGGGCCTGATCCAAAGCATGGAAATATTGCTGCCTGAGGTAGTCTTCGGCAGAGGATGAACTTGAAGTGATTTCTGTGTCAATTAGATCGATTGTTTTCTTACAAAATCTCTTCTAATTTATGTCATGTATGTTTGTATATCTGAATGAGCATGAATTAAAGGAGCACTAGACCGAAAAGTGTGGGCATATTTTTAGGGGTTCCAAAAATTGAATGCTTATGTGGGCTATGGAGGCATGAAATTTATCTATCTTTTGTGGATGATATAGCATAGCAAACTTGGGAGGCCAAATACCTACTTGGCCCCACCGTTTCCGGCGCCTTTGAGTGTCGCACTCTAATTGAACTTGAACCACTTTTGTGCATAACAATAACATTAAAGTGTGTCCCTTATGCAGGGGCGTAGCGACCGGGGGTGTCAGGGGGTGTCACACACCCCCAACTGCGATTTTTTTTTGGGAAAATGGTGACTTTGTTGGGAAATTTTTACCGATCTTTCTCAATGAGATGAACATTTGGAAATAAAAGCATTGCCAAAAAAATACATATATTTAGTCGGGGAAAATTGAACTTTGTCGGGAAACTTGATTATTTATAAGCTTAAAAACGAAAGTTCATCAACTCATGTTCATCGCTAACCAATGCACATTTACAATTCTTTGTTCTCAATTTACAGATAAAAAATAATATTCACATGATTAAACACATCAACTAACTCCTTGTCTGTACAAGACTGCAAATCTTGTTTTCAACTTGTTGAGCTAAATCACAATTGAAGCTATTGTTTCAACCAGTTTTAAAATATAAGAGATCAGATAATGCCCTCGTCAGTTATAACCGTGGTAACTTGTGGCTGCTGCAAGTTGGTAGAGGATCTCCCGAGTCCCACTTCCCATCAACTACCTAAATTTCGTTTATTTAAATGGTATAATCATAAGAAATCCCTGGTCTAACAATTACGAGAACTTTGTCACGGTTAGAATGGAGAAAAAAACGCAAAAAACCTGTCCGAACTAACTTACAATGTGGACTGTGTACAATTTGATGATGACTATCGGAAAACCATAATGTGGAATATCATAAGGTTCTACTTTCAAAAGGAGTGCATATACTATTTGAAGCTGTCAATGCCCCAGTTAATCCGTTTGTGGCAGCCGCAGCTGCATCAAGGTTTGGAAAGAGCGCGAAAGTTACGGAAGTCAGTACCGATGAGCTCATCATTTACCTGTAGGCCTACCAAGTACTAGCGGGACCGGACTGGGGATGCTGAGGCAGAAATAAATACTGAAGCAAGAGAAGATCCTCAGTTCGAAATTGATGTTGGGAATGAGGTGTTGCTATTATTTAATTAAGATTTTCATAGACCAATGGCTTTCATCATCAATTGTGAATTGACTGGTACAAGATAAAGTTAACATGTGTTTGTAGAGATAATCCATGGCAATACGAAACAAAATATTTGTGGGTCAATAGTGATGAGAAAAACAATATTAAAAAAAAAAAATGTATTTTGCATTTTTGCTTCTTCTGTACTTCATAACATATAGTACCTAAATGAACGCTGGCGTTTCAGTTTTAAAACAAAAAGTCCCCATGAAAAAAGGAAACGTATAGGGGTCTAAATAGTTAAGTTTTCATGCTGTTTTGGGGTGATATTGCCGTGTAAATCTGTGTTGATTTTAGATAAAATATCAGCCATAAAATGCCTAAAATCGCAGAGCTTTCAGGGGCAAGATTTTGTCGGAAAATTTTTCTTCACTCCCAATAAAATTTGTAGCTACGCTTCTGCCATTATGGATGCATGGGTCAAGGACCCAATACTTATTACCTCAAGTTATGCACTTGTCAGTTGTATGGGTCACCCCTACTTCCCCCGGCAATGTCAGTCAAAGGTAAGTCATTGCACCAAAGTGGGTGGACAAAACATGTACAGTGACACTCAGTCACTCTGACTTTTTTTTTGTGGCTTGACTTAGGCCTAACTTTAGGCCACCCCAAATCAATCACCTCTGTACAAAGTCAATGGGTCTGAAGCAAATTGACCCACCAAAGAGTCACTCTGGTGACTGGCAATTTGGTACAATGACGCACATGTGAGTCAATATTTCATATGTTAATGACTCACATTTGACTGACATTGCTGGGATAGTAGGGGTGAGTGAGTCATACAACGGACTGACTGACAAGTACATTACATTACCAATGCAGTGTAACTCATTTTATTATAACTCGTCAATTTCTGCAGCGAGCTGCTGCTACACATCTTTTTCCGAACTCGCTTGATCCCCCATCAAGTTTTAGTGGAGCAAAGGTTGCAATTTGATACCTTTGGAAGTGGGCTTCATTTTACATCATGTCCCGCTTAATCCTCAGAAATGGTTTGTAGAATATGTTTTTTTTGTTTCATATTTGTTCTATTCAATATGATTGGTGTAACTTTATACTAAGTCTAACGTTAGTTTTAGTCAATAAAAAAAAGAGTGTTCGCCGACTTTTTCTCAACAGCTATTTTAGCCTAACGTTAAATTTATACCAGAACTTGTAAGCTTAGGCTGGGCCACTTCAGTTAAGCCTGATGTACGCCCTAGTGTATGTGTAACTTGTTATAATCTAACGTTACTTACACTGGCAGACAAATTTTACACAGAAACATTAAGGAACAATTCAGGTTGTTTGTCACAAATTAAAGGTGTAGGCCTAGTGTTAACTGTCATGTTACTAATTACGTAAAGGGGAAAACTAATCTAACGAAGCTTTTGCAGGTTTTGGGGAGTGTCAACTTGGCTGGAGCTGAACTCTCTCGATCCCTGCTTCTCAATCTTAGAATGTCAAGTCGTGCGATGTGGGGAAACAGGTGAAAAAGACTCTCTTCTTCGTTTATAAGCCACAGCATTTGTTATTTCTTTCCGATGAGATGTACAAACGTTGAATTTTCTACCCCATTACTTTTACACTTACACAAGTGACAGTGTAAATGCCCGACAATTTGCTGCAAACCAGAGACATGTTGCATGATGTTATGAAGAAGCAGCATTTGCATATTTTGTATTAGCATGGGGGAACCTAATTTTGTGTAGTAAAGAAAGAAAATGGCGAATTTTTTTATGTTTTTTATACAAGAACTTTTTAAAATTCTTTGAAGGTGTCACTAAACTTCGCATTGTTGTAGCTGTGTTGAACAAAAAAGAAACTTATAAAAAGTCAAGCGATAACAAATTTTGAAGGCTCTTCAAAACAGTATGCAAAATGTTGTTTTCAAACAGTTTTCGTATATAAAACATCAAAAAAGAAAGATAAAGAAAAGCTTTTCCGAGTCTTTACAATGAGGGCATAATAATAGCAAGCAATCGCACTATAACACATTCTGATTCAATAGCTTATTTTTAGTGATACCTGGTGAAAAGAATCTACCTAGACCTTTTAGTTTGTTTCTTTAATCTCATTTTTTGTGCATTAACACTCACATATTATTCATTTGAATAAAAATACTATAAGAAAATAAATTAAAATCACACTCTATCGAGGGACGAAAATGAACTTTTGTAACGTCATAGCCTTAAGTTAAAGTTTAAACTCTTAAATATTCATCAGTTTAGAACCCGATGTGACCTTTGTTTATACTTTTTTTAAAGCTTAGGCCATCATTACATAATAAAACGTCCTTTATCCTAATATTAGTGACAGCAGAAAGATGTGTGTGTTGAAGTGAGAAGGAAAAGTTGCTGTTTTATTCGCTCAACTGGACCAGTAATTTTTGAAAGAAAAATATCTTTTAGGCGTGAGTTATATTGCAATTTAAGTCAGAAATATTGGTCTCCCTTACCTCAGGAAGCGTCATTTTCACGATTTTGAATGTGGGTTTTAGCCTGTAAGTCCGATTGTTCGAAATTGGTTGTTAAGCTATGTGGAATCAAACATATTACGTAGTGCACAGGTAGGGGGTGCACGAAATTAGGTTCAGTTACTATGCTGGTCCAATGAGTAACTTTAGGGCTATGCATACAGTAGCTCTAGATTATTGCAATACAAATGATAAACCAAGTTTTTCTTAATAAGTAATTTGCATGAATTGTTTTTATTTTTATAATGATTATTTCATTGTTTTCTTTTTTTGTAGGTGTGTCCATTGTAAACACTCTCCTTAGAAGGTCAATCCCAAGGTAAGAGTTGAATCTTGCTTACAAAATATATGTGTGTGGGAGTATAACAAAATTTGTGTCATGTGTCCTGCCAGTGATTATATCCAAAACTAGAATAATAGCACTCTCTAGAGAGCATACCTATACCCGTTGCAATTACAACATGCCTAGAATAATTAAAAAGTTTATTTTATCACTATACCCAATATAATCTACCTCATCCCCATCCCCAAGCCCAACAAAGACAGATCCATCCCCACTAACTTGATAGTTATCACCCCATTGTTCTCACATCCTGCCTCTGCAAGATAATGGAAGGTATGGTCAATTACAGACTGCTGGTACCTAGAGAAGAACTTCATCCTCTCCCAATCTCAAACGGTTTCAGGAGAAACCGTAATTGCCTGACCATGTACTCAAACTTGGCACCTATGTCTGTGAAGCCTTTATCAGAAATCACCACACTACATGTATCTGCATCTTCTTTGACCTCAAAAGGCCTTTGATACCACCTGGAGGTATGGTATCCTCAGGGACCTTCTTTCCTGCGCAGAGGTTGCGTTATAATTTTTTGTCTGGCGTATTTGGTTAAAACAAGCCCTTGAATTGCGGCGTATTTTGTAAATTTGCCGTTGTATGTACAGGGCACTGCGTAATGTACAGGGCAGAACTTACGTTATAATTTTTTACCTGGCGTATTTGGTTATGACAAGCCCTTGAATTTTGGCATATTTTGTAAATTTGCCGTCGCATGTACAGGGCACTGCCTAATGTACAGGGCATTGCGTAATGTACAGGGCACTGCTCGCTTGCGAAGCATGCAAGTAATTGTTAACACACACACTTGTGTAGGCCTGCCTCGCTAAAATGAATGAAAATTGCGCTTAAAATACCAAAAACGATATTAAAAAATCGGACTATTAATTATCGGAAAAAATATAAAGAATAAGTTCATACCCAATCCTTGTATAATGTTGATTCTTGAATCATGAAATTTGGGTTAACAATCCCAAAATAAACTAGAAAATACTTTTGTATATTGTATCCAAACTTTCATGAGGTTTTAGTGAACTTTGATTAATTTTCAACAATAATATACTATTCAGATCTCGAACACACCTACTTCTTTACAGTATAGTAACTTGACTTGCAAAATGTGATCACTTCACAGATACACCATCAACACAATACAGGAGGAAAGTAGAATCCTAGCAAAAAATATCGTTGACAATTGACAGCCAGGTTTGGCTTCAGATAGAATGGTCTCATGGATTTATTGGCATGCTGCATTGTAAAATGCCACTTCAGTTGAAATGGTCCCATGGATTCATTGGCATGCTGTGTTGTAAAATGGCGCTTCAGGTGAAATGGTCTCATGGATTCATTGGCATGCTGCGTTGTAAAATGCCATGCTTCAGTTGAAATGGTCTCATGGATTCATTTGCATGCTGCATTGTAAAATGCCACTTAAGTTCAAATGATCTCATGGATTCATTGGCATGCTGCATTGTAAAATGCCGCATCAGTTGAAATGGATTCACTGGCATGCTGAGTTGTAAATGCTGCTTCAGTTGTAATGGTCTCATGGATGCATTGGCATGCTGCGTTGTAAAATGCTGGTCTCATGGATTTATTGGCATGCTGCATTGCAAAATGCCGCTTCAGCTGATAAAATGATCTCATGGAATCATTGGCATGCTGCATTGTAAAAAACTGCTTTAGTTGAAATAAGTTCTAGGGATGCGACAATTTACCGATTATCGTGTAGACAATCAGAAGCATCGTTTGCCGTTTACAAAATTGATACATCGTTTACACCGAAAATCACCCAGAAAGTTCCCTTATAAGTTCCCAACAATACTTTTGAGTTTGCATTCAAAATCATTAACATTCACACACACAACAATCAATGATCTTACAATTCAAACTTAACAAAGGATAACAAAAGCATTGATTCTTATTTTCACCACAAATAAATGCAAAGATTACCTGATGAGTCAAATAAATTGTGCAAAAAAGAAAAAAAAAGATTGTGAAATAAAGAAACAAATATGTTTCGAAGTTGCAAAGATTTAAGCATCGTTTGCAAAGAACAGAGCCATGTTTTCAAGAGGGTAGATCAAATACAGTACAGTTGGGAATGACACTGGGTTGAAATAATTTTTTAATACAGTACACTACTTTGTCTGGTGGCACACTTTTGGAACTTGTACGGCACAGTAATAAGTGTTGTAAACATCTCAAAATGCTTGCAAAATATGGCAAATTTAGTAATAGGTAATTTATTTAATTTATTGACAACTTTTTTCAGCCTTACAGGTAATTTGAAGAGTTAATATAGGCCCCTACTAAAGTTTTGTGACATTATTTACTTATTTTTTGGCTCGTGATTGCAATGGTTGCATTGTGGTTATTGGTTTGCATGCGAAGCATTATGCGAACCTATGTAATGGCGATTACATCCCTCCGGCCGTCCACAGATTTGTCCTGAGATTTCCTCAGAGATGTTGAAGTTTTTTAAAAATTCCTCAGAAAATGTTAAAGTTTCTTCAGAGTTCCTCAGAAAAAGTTAAAGTTTCTTCAGATATTCTTATGGAAGGTTGGAATTTCCATATAAAATTTTTTCAGAGATACTTAAGACAGGATTGATGACTAGTTTTTTTTTAAAAGTCTACAATACAGTTGATATTTTCTTAAAAGATAACTGTAAAATGATATAATTTTCCAATATTCTTCAGAGATCTTCAAGTCTCTCTTGTAGCACTTGAAATTTAAAATCCTTAAAATTCTTCAAAAAATTTGGGCACCAACAGTTGTATCAGGCATGATTTTTAAAGTCCACCTTTATTATTGTGCTCATTTGCATAAAGTTGCTACAGTATATTACCTGACCAGACTTTTTGATTTAGTATGCTTAGTCAGGGAGTGTGGCAGGATGTGATTGCATATGGACATAGGGAGGGATGCCATGTGGGACATGGGTGGGGGACATATGATATGATATTTACCATGTTGTATACACCAAGGGCCATATCAGGCATAATTATTTGACTCCACCTTTTTTTCTTATTCAACAACTCATTTGTATATAAGTTATTATATGAACTGACACTTTAATACATAGTATGCTCAATCAGGGACTGTGATAGCTAGGATAAGACTTCTTATGGAGCCTATGGGACATCATGTGAGACATAGTGTGGGATGCCATGTGGGACATGGGATGGGATGCCATGTGGGGGACATGGAGTGGGATGCCATGTGGAACAGGGTGGAATGCCACGTAGGATATGTGGTGGAATGCCATGGGACATGGGGTGGGATGCAGGACATGGGATGGGATGCCATGTGGGACTTGGGGTGGGATGCCATGTGGGACATGGGGTGGGATGCCATGTGGGACATGGGGTGGGATGCCATGTGGGACATGGGGTGGGATTCCATGTGGGACATGGGGTGGGATGCCATGTGGGACATGGCATATATTTACCGTTCTAGTTGTAGGGATGGAACCAGTTCTGCGGAAAAAAATTAAAATTGTTATTAAATTTAAAAAAAAGGTATGCTTGTACTTTCTGGACATAGCTTACAATTAATAACACTCTTTCTCTTTGAAATGTTGTTTTAAAATTAAATAACTTGAGAATTAAATGCACAAGTAATTTTTATCATACTCTGAACAGGGAGATGTCATCTCCCTGCTATGAACGGCATTAAGATAACCAGGTGGTCTTAGCAAATAGGACTGCAGGATGTTATCTTTTTGCATCTACACCCGACAATATTATTAACCTCTACACGCGCTACTTTTTGATGGGTACCCTCGCCAACGTGTCAAAAAGATAATTCTTTGTTTGAAGTTGATATACTGTATAACTTTGCTGTTGTTTGTCTAGGTAAGCCTAATTTTTCATCTCCAGCAGTTGGTGTGCTCTGTAAATTCTTACCTGTCCTCACATTTGCCAATATTTCATATTTATTCATATTTCACCTTTCTTTTATAGTGTTAGTGTGGTTCCCAAAGTCTGTTTGCTACACACCACAAGCACAAAATGGATGCCAGTACCAAAGATCACAGAGGAACCAGGGAAAGTGCGGTTGGGGTTAATTCCTGAGGAGTGGTTTGAGTTGATGTACAAGAAAACTGGTGTCACAGGTATTAGGACACAACTCATTAATTGTTTAATATTTCATCTCCCATTGTTCTCTACTATAGAAGACAAGTGAAAAGTATATCATTATAAGGTATATAGTGCAGTTCTTGATTAGCGATTAGTAGCTGACAACTCTTTAAAATCTTTAGTAAAACTTAAAAAGGATTAATCGTTAACATTCTATATGAGTGGCCTAGTGTACGAGCTAGAACCGTGAGCAGCTCTAAATTAAACTAATTGGTGGAGCTCTTCATAAACTAACAAATTATTCTGTAACAACATCTGTCAGACCAGGGAAGTAACACTTCAGTAGTGCTGTCACGACATGGCACTATTACGTATCGATTATCGTGGAGAAAAATATCGCGTATATCGCAATACTCTTCAAGAAAACTGACTCATGACACAAATTGTTAATATCACTAACATTACTTCTTTTATGATGAACGCAAGAAAAAAATGATTTGCAGATCTAGCAGACGGGAACGCATCACAAACGCGTTTGGTAATTTAGCCAACGTGACCATGAATTACATAAGTGAGAGCCTGAGAAGCATGTTCTGGGCCAATTTGGTGTTCTTTTTGCCAACTTACATCGGAGCTTGCCAGTGTGGGGTGAAGGAGCCCGATTTATAATTAGTTTTTTATGTTTCACAATATTTTTGCACATTTTTAGTGGCCTAAATTTAACTTTTAGATTTAATGTTGTAATGTTAGAATTGTTTGAGGAATCTGAGGGTATAACATCACAACTAGTCTTGATTTCAGTTGGTTTTACACAAATGATACCAAACTTTAAACTTAATTATCTCCTTTACGGAATAAGATTTTTGAATTCTTCACCATTTTGTTTCTTTTGAAGTTTCCTTTCATATAAGACAAACATACTTGACCCTTGAACTAATCCTTTAAGTTCGTAGGTTTTGACAGTGAAAAGATATTTTTGAATTTGGACAAAAGTGACTGATTGGCAACATCTGTGATGACATAGAGACAATTTCAACAAAACGTCTTTTATTTTTCTTTAAAAATGAATTTCATTTTTTTTATATTGAAAATGTAATGGACACCAAGGCAGGGTTCGCACGGGTGCTTGAAAACCATGAAAGTACTTGAATTTAATGTGACTAAATTTAAGGCCTTGAAAGTACTTGAATTAAAAACAATTCAAAGCAAGTCCTTGAAAAGTGCTTGAAATCAGTGTTCCTATTATATAGTTTGCCAGACAGTATTATATTTTCGTTCAATAATAAAATTATAAAAGAAAAATGACAAAAGGTTTGACGAAAACGTATAAAATTTCCATTTTTTCCATCTCTCCGATCAAAACTTACGATCGATCAAAATATATTCCATTTGCTCTATCGGAACATATTCGGCACAGATAATTGAACCAGCTTACGGCACAAAACACGCTTAATGCGTTTTCATCAAAGCTGCTTGCATTTTTCATGCTGACATGCATAATAGACAGTTATTGTTACCGTACGCATTTTTGTACGCACATTTTGTTTGTTGTAAGCTTTCTTCATATTTGACTAATCTGTGCACACTGCCTGACTGTTGTTTTATCGCAAGTCCGATCAGTATCGCGTCTGAAATATGCATATATTAAATTGTCGTTCAGGTTTTCATATTTGATTGGGAATGGACATTTTTTAAGGATCATTGTGATTCATGTTTAGATTGTATCGAAAATGTGGAATAATTTTGTAGCTGTTTCGCCGAACTTGTAAGCATGATGACTACTTATTTACATGTTAGGCTAATGCTCTTGCCAACGTTATTGTTATGTAATGATTGAACATTGGGCCTCTAACTTGAAATTTTGTCATGAGGTGCTGGAAAGTACCTGAAAAGTGCCTGAATTTTTAGACAGAAAAAGTGTGCAAACCCTGCTAAGGGGAAAAAATTGTTTTCTTGTTAATTATATATTCCACCCTATTTCTATAATAAATGAAAAATACTGTTCAATAATGTAAAAACAAAGTGTGATTAAATTTATGAGAAATACATAAGAACTGCTGGAATTGCCTTGATGACAATACCAAGCTGAAGGACATATTCTTTACAAGGTGTTTAAGAACATTTGTCTACTCTTTAATTGTTATAACTTCTAAACAGAATAAGATATTAACATAGTTTTTTCACCACTTTGTTTCTAAAAAAATTCTCTATCATATATGAAAAAATAAAAATCCATGAGAATATTCCTTTAAGAAAAACTTTTTCTGTGTGAATATAGATTAAGGAAAATTTTAAAAGTAGATATTCCTGTTGCGTAAACAAACATCCAATCTGATTAATGTTAAGTTTGATCATCTTTGCCTCAAATTTTGGTTGCAGGTCCTTACGTGCTTGGTGTTGGTCTGATTTCATTTTTGCTGAGCAAAGAACTGTATATCTTGGGTCCAGAAACGATCCATGCTGCAGTGGCCTTTTCTGTAATAATTTACTGCGTCAGGAGGTTCGATCCAATGTATGCTTATTACATGGACAAAGAACTAGAGGTTTGTTTACACTCATGTCATCAATAAGATGTTTGTTATGATCCTAACTGATAGAATTCTTAAGCTGAGCTTTTGTTTGACATATTACTGGATTCATCAACAAACTTGTGTTTAGACTTACTGTAGCTAAAGATTAAATGCCCTTCCAATCTTTTTTTCTACTGTTACCGATATGATAAGGGCCCACCCATTCTTATTTCTACCGTAACCCGATGTTATAGGCACCCACCCAATCGTTTTTCTACCGTAACCAATGTAATAAGTACCCACCCAATCTTTTTTCTACTGTAACCAATGTAATAAGAGCTCACCCAATATTTCTACTACCATAACCGATGTAATAAACACCTACCCAATCTTTTTACTGTACCCGATGTAATAAGCACTCGCCCAATTACACTCATGTCATCAATAAGATGTTTGTTATGATCCTAACTGATAGAATTCTTAAGCTGAGCTTTTGTTTGACATATTACTGGATTCATCAACAAACTTGTGTTTAGACTTACTGTAGCTAAAGATTAAATGCCCTTCCAATCTTTTTTTCTACTGTAACTGATATGATAAGGGCCCACCCATTCTTATTTCTACTGTAACCCGATGTTATAGGCACCCACCCAATCGTTTTTCTACTGTAACCAATGTAATAAGTACCCACCCAATCTTTTTTCTACTGTAACCAATGTAATAAGAGCTCACCCAATATTTCTTCTACCATAACCGATGTAATAAACACCTACCCAATCTTTTTACTGTACCCGATGAAATAAGCACTCGCCCAATTTTATTTCTACCATAACTGAAGTAATAAGCACCCACCTTATCGTTTTCTACTGTAAACGATGTAATAAGAGCTCACCCAATATTTTTTCTACCATAACCGATGTAATAAAAACCCGCCCAATCTTTTTACTGTACCCGATGTAATAAGCACTCGCCCAATTTTATTTCTACCATAACTGAAGTAATAAGCACCCACCTTATCGTTTTCTACTGTAAACGATGTAATAAGAGCTCACCCAATATTTTTTTTACCATAACCGATGTAATAAAAACCCGCCCAATCTTTCTACTGTACCTGATGTAATAAGCACTCGCCCAATCTTATTTCTACCGTAATCGAAGTAATAAGCACCCACCCTATCGTTTTTCTACCGTAAATGATGTAATAAGAGCTCACCCAATATTTTTTCTACCATAACCGATGTAATAAACACCCACCCAATCTTTTTCTACTTTACCCGATGTAATAAGCACTTGCCCAATCTTATTTCTACCATAACCGAAGTAATAAGCACCCACCCTATCGTTTTTCTACCGTAAATGATGTAATAAGAGCTCACCCAATATTTGTTCTACCATAACCGATGTAATAAACACCCACCCAATCTTTTTCTACTGTACCTGATGAAATAAGCACTCGCCAATCTTATTTCTACCATAACCGAAGTAATAAGCACCCACCCTATCGTTTTTCTACCGTAAATGATGTAATAAGAGCTCAACCAATATTTTTTCTACCATAACCGATGTAATAAACACCCACCCAATCTTTTTACTGTACCCGATGTAATAAGCACTCGCCCAATCTTATTTCTACCATAACCAAAGTAATAAGCACCCACCCAATCGTTTTTCTACTGTAAACGTTGTAATAAGCACCCCCCAATCTTTTTTTTCTACCGTAATCGATGTTTTAAGAGCTCCTCCAATATTTTTTCTTCCGTAACTGGCGTAATAAGCACCAACCCAATCATTTTTGAGAAAGTTTGATTGTCTTCTGTTGTGTATTGAAGTAAAAACCAAATTTCATCCTGGCCCAGTCACAAGCTTAAGTTTCTGTGTGTCTACTCATCTGGCAGCCGGAGAACTTGACCGGTGGCAGTTGGGTTCAGCGCTTTAGGAGTATAAAATTCGTTTACAGAAATACTACATTTTTAGAAGATGAAATTGAGCAAGTAATTTTCTATTATGAGTCATGTTTGATGACCACATAAACATGTTTCAATGTTGAACTGGTGTCTTCCAGTTTTAATCATTTGCATAAAAAGATATGAATGGATACTGTAAAATTCATTTAGTCCATGTTAAATAATTGTAGAAAGGGATAATTATTTATTTCAACAGCTATCATATGGATTAAAACGTGTTGGTAAAATAATAACTTTGAAGCAAGTTTGATTATGGGTTATATGATTTTAAACATATTGGCATTTATGATCATTGGATCAAGTGTATTAAGATGGTGTTTGCATGTTGATCTTTTTCATTGTGTGTGTTCTTGCATAGGTATCCTTTTAAGATTATAACAGCAGGGAACAAATGTTCTCTATAACTACTAACAGAATTGTGGAATGCAAAATTTAATGTGAAGATAAAGCACAAATGATCTAAACTGCATCGAACAGACAAATATGACTAGTGATAAAAGCATTTAACTCCCGAGATTAGATATAATGGGTTTGATAGAGTGCACAGACTGCATAAACCCAAACATCTATCTTGGACTAACCTACTGGATTGAAAAAACTCTCGCCTTCTGTCTTTTTATTTTAAAATCATTACATGTTTTCTTGATGAGAAGAACCAGAAATTGTTTTTGCTGACCACTGACTCGACCAACATCTCTTTCATAAATGATACAGTGTTTGCATTAGCAGCACGATTGTCCAAATCGCACAATCAGTTTCCACAATCCTGCACAAAATTATAAGCAATGTAGGATAGTCGTGCACAGCTACCGGGAGCTGCTGGCTTAGACAAGTGTTGAAATTCCCGCTAAGCATTCAGTGATAACATTAGACCTCGAGTTAACGATATGAATTTTAGCGATTAGACATGAGATATTTATGCAATTTACGGAGAAAAAAATATAATTTAAGAAGAGTTTTACCTTTAAGTACAAAAATAAGGAAAAGTTTATTTTTATTGGTAAAATAATTCTTATAACTTGTGAAGTTATGAACAATTCCCTTACCTACTTCAATGTATACAATGAAATGTGACTGAGGCCTCGATGAAGGTGGTGAAATTTGTAACTAGTCTCCAACTACAGTCGTTTTCTGTAATTACGATATCCAGCACTGTATACAATCAATATATTAGTGATGAAAAGAAATTTATAAAGCGACTGCGCATTTGGTGAATTTGTATGAATGAATATCTTGTAGAGGCCAGGAGGAGACGTTTACACATGAGAGAAATTCCCTTTCAAAATTCTGAAATCCCTAATAAAAGAACATAAGACTATTTTTTAAGGTTTTATGTTGCACATGGGCGTTTATTAGGAAGAGAACTTAAAATGTTACAGAACTAACATTAGCCATTTTGTGAAGCATTCTGAATATATATAGAGTGTAGAAGTATAAAATGAAATAATGACAATTTTATTTTTTCCCTACCCAAATTCTGGAATCCCTTATCAAAGAACATTAAATTATTTTGTAAGGTTTTATGTTGCACATGGGCGTTTATTAGGAAAAGAACTTGAAATGTTACAGAACTAAGATTAGCCATTTTGTGAAGCATTCTGAGAATAAAGAGTGTAGAAGTATAAAATGAAATAATGACAATTTTATTTTTTTGTTTGCAGAAAGCAAAAAAAGAAGCTTACGCGATGAAGAACGTGTACGTTGAAAACTGCACGAGTGCTATTGAATCTGAAGAGCAACAGCAGTGGAGGCTTCAGGGACTTAACTAC
The DNA here is from genome assembly GCA_020152595.1 of Chiridota heheva. Taxonomy (NCBI): domain Eukaryota; kingdom Metazoa; phylum Echinodermata; class Holothuroidea; order Apodida; family Chiridotidae; genus Chiridota; species Chiridota heheva. The sequence continues at coordinate 818,584 of JAIGNY010001257.1, read as the reverse complement.
CTGTTTGAAGCTCAAAGGGTACGGTATTGGCTCACTTTGCAATGGTTGTGATAATGCTTAAATATTATTTGTAGCAATCTATCACGTTCTCCTTGCTTGCCCCTGTACAACCTTCCCAGAGCTTCCCTTGCTCCCCACAACTCAATTGCTGACTTCTTCCAGAAAAATCCTCTGGATAAAATTATCTCCTTCCTTCATCATGCTTCCCTCTACAACCATATTTAATTCTCCTCTTCCACCCCCTCTCTACTTTGTATTTGTTTCGGCCATGCACCTCCCCTCTCGATCACAGCTTTCTGACCTTTTGTACTTGAATTTCTCTCATTCTCCCCCTGTATCCTTTCCTTCCTACCTCTAGAATGATCTGACCTCTCAGGCACAATTTGACCCTCGTTGTTGTGGTGCCGTTAAGACCTCATCAAACAAACAAACAAACAAAGTATTTGTAGCTCCAAGAGACAATTCTATATCATATCTAGCTATGGGGATGGAGGGGGACATTTTAGTTAGCAGTGTAGGACAGTTGTTTAAAACAATGATATATTATGTTTCACTCGGGCCTGAAACTTGACAATGATGAATAAGTAGTGGTTATGCCTGCCATATTTGGGATTGAGATGGGAGAAATTCAGATCTTAACAAAATATTTCAATAGAGAATCTAAGAAGTCATTCATTGCAGTATTCTCTTTCAAATTGAAAAATATAACTTATTTGAAAAATATAAGTGTATTTTCGGGAATACTGAAAATTTGTGATAAACGTCCTATTATGGAATCATTACTTACAAGGTAATGATGCTTTGAATGTACCTCTCATGACTTAAAATGATTAGATCAGTGGTCAGGCAAGTGAATTTGATCTAAAAGAAGCCTTCCAAAAACACAAAATGGTGAAGAAAATACATCAGTATCTTATTCCTTTTGGAAAACATTTAAATTTAAAGTTCTTTGTCATTTGTATAGATATGACTGGTGTGGAAGGTTGGCACCCTCACTCACGCCTATCTCCTTACTGACTCCCCACTTCTCTGCAAGACTTGCCATTGCCCCCTCATAGTCCACCACGTCCTCCTTGCCTGTCTCCTTTATAACCTCCACAGAGCTTCTCTCACCATATCCGAGCTCCATACCCGAGCTCTTTTAGGAAAAAAACCCTGAGTAAAAATATCCCCTTCATCGTGCCTCCATTTGTCCTCTCCCACCCCACTCTACCTACTTTTACCCTTTTTTGCACCCCTGCACTTCCTCATTCGATGCCAGCTTCCTGGCTCTTAGCCCCCGTACTTCTCTCAGACTCCTGCTATTTTCTTTTCTTCCTACCTCTGGAATGATCTAACCTCTTAGGCAAATTTGACCCTCCCTGTCGTGGTGCCGTTAAGCCCTCATCAAACAAACAAACACTTTCCTAAAATTGTTCATGTATTTTACAGAAATTTGATTTCAATTTTTTTACTTGATTAAATTTTAATTCTTCAAGCATTCCTCAGGTAGTAAAGTCAAATAATCTTTCTAGATTCTTTTCTGTTTTAGTACTTTCCTGACATATGTTTATGTTCAGGCTCAGATGGGTGGTCACTAGAGCTGTGAAAATTCCAATTAATGACTTTTTACAAACTGTAAACTCGATTAGCATAATTCTTTTTAAATGTGCGAATCACAAATGCACAGTAATCACTAATGAATGGGGATATTATGCACCTTGATTTCGCTGTAATCTGAGTAGGCTAACTTGTAAAATGCACTGCGAAGGTGCAGCAGTAACAGTGAAACTAACAATAGGCCTAACGTTGGGCCATAAGGCTTTAAATCCCACGCACCCACGCAGTCAAGGCCCGTTTTACAAGCTGTTAATTCGATCACAAAACACTTGAAAAATACTTGAATCGTGACAATCAGTACATTTACATGTAAATATTACCTGATGAGACAAATAAATTTTGCAAGAAAGAAAAAAAATTTGCAAAATAAACAAACAAAGAAAGGTTTTTAACAGAGCTGAAAATCTGCATGCGTCGCAATGATGGCAGCCATTCTTTCAAGAGGACTGATATTTCAGAGCTTCCTGGTGGTGGTGGCATAGTTTTTAAATGTTTTACGGCGAGGTATATCATAGGCCTAGTATGCAAGATTTTCACAGAAGAACTTTGCAAGTTGTAGCGAATAGGACAAAAAAGTTCCACGATGTTGAATTTAAATGACATTGAAAGGAAGTTATCTGTTCTTTCTAAACTGAATTTTAATACATATTTTCCATAAAAATGATGATTTATACTGTAGAAGTAAACTTTTTATGATTTGGAAAGCAAAACTCAGCGTCTATTTGGGCAATGCAGTCAGTACTGTCTATTTGGGCAATGCAGTCAGTACTTTTGCCATACTGGTTGCGCGATTTTTTTTTTACTTCGCCTCGTAGTTTTGGAGCAATTTTGGTATATATCCGAAAGTTACGGTACTAAACGCGTGTACTCGATACACGCTCGCTTTTTTTGGCGTGTACACGTTTACTAAAATCCCTAACATTCACAGCTCTAGTGGTCACCCACCCATCCCAGCTCCTCTGCCTAAACAACTTAACCTCTAGTTGTTCTGCTCCATCTGCACACCTTCACTATTCAGTCAAATATAATTCAATTTCTATCACTCAATTTGACCCACCCATGTAGGTGATGTTCAAGCACAGAAAGGTGTTGTTCAAGCAAGGATAGGTGCTTTTGAAGCACGGATAGGTGCTTTTTAAGCAAGGATAGGTGCTTTTCAAGCACGGATAGGTGCTTTTCAAGCACGGATAGGTGTTGTTCAATTATAGATAGGTACTGTTCAAGCATGGATAGGTACTGTTTAAGCACAGATAGGTGCTGTTAAAGCACACAGATAGGTACTGTTCAAGCAAGGATGGGTGCTTTTTAAGCATGGATAGGTGCTGTTCAAGCACGGATAGGTGCTGTTCAAGCATGGATAGGTGCTGTTCAAGCACGGTTAGGTGCTGTTTAAGCATGGATAGGTGCAATTCAAGCACAGATAGGTGCTGTTCAAGCACAGATAGGTACTGTTCAAGCAGATAGGTGCTGTTTGAGCACAGATAAGTGCTGTATACAATCTGGGTGTCCAGTTTGACAGTAAAATGGACATGTCTCAGCATGCCTATGCGCTCTGTCGCACAGTACATCTTCATGTTAGAAATGTTTTTTACATATTTGCTGCTACATTAACCAGGATACCTGTCATGCTATTGTCAGATCTCTTATTCTCTCAAGATTGGACTATTGTAATATATTACTAAAGGTATCTTTAAAGGCAACATACTTTCTCTCCAGAGACTTCAAAATAAAGCTGCTCGCCGTATCTTCATAAAATTATGCTACAATAGTGCACTTCCCCTACTGATTGAGCTTCACTGGTTACCAGTCTCCTAGAGAATTAATTTCAAGATTTGCCTCCATGTGTATAAAGCTCTGATGGACAAGTCACCATCTTACATAAGCAACCGCCTTCAAGTATATACACTAGTCTGATGTCTCCGTACATCTTCAATGCGTTTTCTTGCTGTTCCTCGAACATCATCTCAGATAGGAGATTGTGTCTTCTCCGCTGCTGCTCCCAATTTATGAAACATTCTTATTGAGTGCTTGTTCTTCAGCTTCCTTTAAGAGAAACTTTTCAAAACTCACATGTACACCTTTTAGCTATATTTTATTGTGAACTCAGGTGCCTCATTTTTACCTGTGCTTTGTAACCATTGCTTGGACAAAAGTTGAAGCTTACAGATACCAGAATCAATCAATCAATTAATCAATCAGTGAAAAGCCCATCAACCAGCCATGGGTCAAAGAGCCTTTGGAATAGCCCTGCCTATGCCTCATTTGTAAGGGTCCACGTCACAAAGGCTCTATGAGTCGGTCGTACGACGGAGGCCGACCCGTCGCCGACCCAATCAAACACCACAAACGCGACGCACAACTTGTTATATTTTCCAACACAACACAGACAAGTTCAAATGCCATACACTTCACGCACACTAAACTCTACTGTACATACAAGTGAAATGATAGGCCTCAGTGATTAGATGTGTCAATGAACTTTTCATCATGACAAAGACCTTGAAAAGAAGTTTGTCCACTGCGGATTTTATTGATTTTTGTTTTCAAAGAAGCAAATACCATTCAATGTTTTTCTTTTCAACAATGGACAGCATGGCCGGTGGATTCATGTATAAACTCTCTGCCAGCAATCTTGTACCAACTTAGTGCTATAGTTCATGCATCGTATATCACTGTATGATACTGTAAGTACGTTTATCGTGGGAGAAATAAAGATTCACGAAATATAATGTATCTTACCTGAAAAAATACACATGCATTCGAACTTTAAAAGTGTTGTTATGAGTTTGAAATGAAAACTTTGTGTCGTATTTTACCTTCACTGTCCTTTGCATCTACGTTCTGTATAATCACTCTTTGGGCCCACTTCGTCTCATACTGACAAGGAACAGATGTGGTGTTTACAATACTTTCATTCTGTTTATAACAGTTTGGTTTGCATTCTAACTTTTAAACAAAATTATATCTTTACTTAAAATCAAATGTACAGTATACCCAAGCCCTTGATATTCCGAGTTAATTCAACTAAACAGAAGCTGCCCTTGGAAATACAGGTTCCGTAGTGCTGAAAACATTTATTCCCAGGGTTCATATATCTTACGTCACGTTAACTTTTGCATTAAAGCAATGTATTGCGAAAGAAGGGAGTGATATAAAATGTTTGTTCTTTTGTCAGTCTTATCTAAGTCAATGCTACTTACGTTTCACTAATCAAAATAATCTAAATTTTAATTGTTTCAAAATAATTCGGGAGGATTTTCAATTGCTGTATGATCATCACCTTACCTAGCGCGCACTACGAGATGGGGATCCTTTCCCCTTCCCCACGAGATCGGGGTATTTATTAATCAATTTTATTAACACGGGAAAGCAAAGAGGGAGGGGGAGTCGTGTAACTCCACTTTCTTTCTGTGTGGCGGGGAATGCTTAATATTTTCATTCAAAAGATATGTTTGATGCATGTTTGGTGTGAAGTCTATTAACGGGAGAAAGGGGGTAATATCTGAAAGATGTATAAAACCTTCGGTTTATAAATGCCACTTTCGGGGCGGTAATATCCGAAAGATCAAAGGGGTTAGTAAATGTCAGTCTCGGAGAGGGGCTATCCATTAATAAATTTCATTAAAGTGGAAAAGCAAAACATGTGTTAAGTCTATTAACGGGACAGGGGTGGGGTAAAATCTGAAAGATGTAGAAAGCCTTGGGGTTTATAAATGCCAGTTTCGGGGAGGGGATATCCCTTAATAAATTTCTTCATCACAGGAATGCAAAGGAAGGGGAGGGGGGTGGGTGGGAGTGGTGTAACTCCATTTTTGTTATGTATCGCGGGGGAATGCCTATATTTTCATTCAAAAGGGAACAATTCAAAAATTATATTATCTTTGGGAACATTATCAGCTGATATTATCTAAAGTGCATAAGAAGGCGCGGTTTGGTATTCACAATCTAATATACTATCAAACATTTGGGTAGAAGCTCTTTGGTCAGAACGAAATTTGTCCCGACGTATAACTCTTAATAGTGTTGCTTAATATAATGTAGTACGCCTGGGTAGTTAAGTATAACAAAAAAACAGTTTTTCGCAAGTGATTGGGTTCTTATTCATTTTAATTTAACAATAATATTTTAGTGGTTCTAGATGACAAACAATCAAAAGTATAATTTAATCGTTTTCAGTTCGATTTTTTTTCTTCTCGCAAATGGGGCCCTATATCAAAAAAACATGTGGACCCTAACTCGACATGTTAGCGGCCACGTGTGCTATACAAGGAATATCACTTGATGGAAGAATATTGTTTGTTTCAAGCGGGAGCACGACTCGTGACGGAATCTAGGCAGGGACTGTTGTCAAAGTAATAGCTTCCTGATCTAGGTCACTGCTCGCAATTGATGATTACCTCGTGGTATTGGTGGTTTCGTGAATGCGGTTGATAAACATTGCACAGTAATAAATAAATCTGTTTAGATTGATCACAATTACCAATTGAACCCACAATTCCGTATCAAATCATTTATATTCTCAACAAAGAGTAAATATATTTTATCACCGTTGTTTATTAACACAGGAATTATATTAAAACAAAGGAAACTGTCATAAAAAAGACGGAGTTAGCTGTACCTTTATTTTCAGAAGCGTATGGATATTTTAAACCTCTTCACAAATTTTCAGGGTGCCTGATTTAGTAACATTTGGAAAGTTGCCAGGGGCATTTCATTTACGTTCCAGTGCATGCGTAGTATCGTTGATAGTTTCATCAAAAATGGGTGCGATGTAATTCCACTTTTTTCCCCGTATGTTCATTTTGTGTGTGATAAATTTGTGACCTTACAACATTTTCGCAGGGGTAGGGGGGGGGGGGAGATTTTCCCTTGCCCGTCACTGGGAGGGTCACCAGAGATATCTTGAACATTTGCCTACACAGGTGAAGATAAGGGGAAGATAACATTTTTGTTTAAATATTATGGAAGCATATGAATATGTTTAAAATACCCCCAACGCCTGCTCTCCTATGTCAGTATATGTCGGTTTCAAAAATTCAATATAAGCCTGGGCTATAGTAATGAAAGCTTTACGGTGAAAACGGGTGCTTCATTTCGCCACTCCGTGTGAAGTTTATCAGGCCCTAAGGGCTATGATATGAACTAGAAACATTTTTTAACGTTTTTATTTTTCAGGGTTTGATCAAGTCGAGCTTCTTTTTTTTTGTTTTTTTTGGTTGAATTAAAATAGGTCTAAACCTGTAAACTTTGTGGAAAGAAAAGACACAACACAAACTAGGACCTAATTTATTTTTTCAATTACCTTTGGTATGAGAACACAAGAAATGCTCTTGAAAATATATTAATGCTCTATGAAGAAGAAAAAAAAGGAATAGCCTATTTACATTGATTATGATTTATCTGTTGGAATTATAAAATAAGAGAGTGCAGTGAAGAAGTTCAAAATCAGCAACGATCAATATATTTATTTTTTAAGCAATTCATCAAATCCTGGAAAACAATTTTAATGTAGGGCCTGCTGTACACTGTTTTAAGACAACCATCACACTGAACTTGTAACATGATATACCCACTTTTCACTTCACAAAGTCGAATTCAAAACAAATCAATAAATTTCCCCAACAAACCATGGGCAAACAAAAGAGATTATCTTTTGTTGAACTTCACGGAGTTAATCCCTATTCATACCGAGATAAACACAGAAAGCTCACACACATTTTACAGTGCACTCGGTGCATACAAACTAAGAGTGAATGCGTGGACGCTCGTTTTTTGTGTTGACATTGATTCAATAGGCAACTCTGTGCTATTTTCAGTCGGCCTCCGTCCGCGACCGGTCGCCTGTCGGTCGGGTGACGGTCGCATAAAGCCTTAATGACGTGGACCCTAACTAATAAAAAGATGGGTAATGGTGTCATCTTTATATTGTTCTTTTCTGCAGGAGAATGTTGCCTTGCAGCTTGAGGTAGAATACAGGGAGAGGTTGCAGAAGGTAACAAATGCTGTTCACAGCAGAATGGTAAGTCTATACTGGTTAATTTTCATTACTTAAGTTACGTACATACGGAAACATTTGTTCTCTCGTATCCTCTTCTTTTTTACTTCCAAGTTATTTCTTACTTTCCATGCTATAAATATGCAATCTGGTCACACGACCTGATTCTAACGCACTTCTAACCGAACTAAAAACGTAGTTACCAACCCAGCCCTGACCTCCATTATACCTCTAACATCCCTCACTTCTTTTCAGCGCGTTGGTGTCACAACATCGCCGAGACTGGTCAAAATTTTCTATAAACTTTTCACCCTTTTTCTAACATTATCTTTTTGCAGCTCAGGAGGGTTTTTAAGCTGTTTGGCACTTTTATTAAAGCTTTTTTAAGTCATCTGAGGTAAGATGAGGTGGTCACGGGCCTGTGAAATATTCGGTCTGATTCACAGGACTATCTCAATTGAAGTTATGCTAAGTCTAGAGTGATTTTTCATCCGCCTGTACAAAAATGGGTGGCTAGAACGAGTCCCACTCTTCTGGTGGGAGGATTTAGTCCCTAGTGCACCTGGTGTGCTAGTTTAGAGGACCTCATTTCCACGGATAGATGTGTTTTCTCCCCAGGCCCCGCTACCACGAGGATAGCCTAGTGTTATACTGTGCATATGTATTACATGTTAGGATATCTTCAGTACAGGTTCTCATATGCATTAGTCCAACTTCTAGATTTGATTTTGACGCACGCGCAAGAAGTTGACGTCAACACAGGATGGCTGAGGAGTCGGCTGAAACTAGTTTCAAGGAGCTACAATTGTACAAGAGAGCCTTTATTTTATTTTACGTTACCATACATAGTGTGAGTTCGTACATCTAGCTATGTATTTGAGCATAGTTTTGAATTTATGTGCTTGGTTGCGGTGTGGGGGGGGGGCAGAGGGGGACCCTGTTGAGGCCCCCTTGTGCCCTCTTTTTCAGGAGAATTCACCTTTTCTTTTTCTCTACACAGGCAACAAGTTAGCAGTGGTTAGTGTTTTCCATGCCTCTCCTGACTTTTCAGAAATTTAGCATTTGTAATTTCTAAGGTTTAAAAAATTTCAGATATAAGTCTATCTAATTCATGGTGTACTAAATTGCTATGGCATGTCTCATACTATGTATGTTGTCTTCCGCAGTGCGGTCTCATTCGCGTAAGGATTGTCAGTACATCCCCCGTAGGCGAGTTTGGTTTAAATTTAGATATAAATCGTGTCCTACGAAATAATCACACAAAGTCAACTACATACACCAGTGCGCCTCGGCTCAATGCTACCGTGTCAGTGGGGCCACGTCAGTGGGGCCACGTCAGTGGGGCCATATCAGTGGGGCCACAGGTAGTAGTCAACTTGATTAATTTATACTGCGAAACACCCAAGAGCACCACGGCTCAATGCTACTGAGTCAGTGGGGCCACGTCAGTGGGGCCACGTCAGTGGAGCCACGTCAGTGGGGCCACGTCAGTGGAGCCATATCAGTGGAGCCATATCAGTGGGGCCACAGGTAGTAGTCAACTTGATTAATTTATACTGACCAAACACCCAAGAGCACCATGGCTCAATGCTACTAAGTCAGGGGGAGGGGGGGTCAGAGGTAGTGGTCCGTCTGGTATAAGTTAGAATTAAGCCATCTGACTAAGTTGCGTCTTAACGTTGTAAACCACATATAATAATAGTGCGCCATGACTCAATGCTACTAAGTCAGTGGGTCACGGGTAGTGGTAAGTGACTTCTTATAACACTGCTGTGGACTAGGTTCTGCGCAGGGACCACAAGGGTGGTCTTAAGAAAGTTACAAGTAAATTCACAGCTCGCTGTAGAACCGGAAGATTACAATTACTTTCTCGGGTCCATACGGCTCCGGTGTACAGGTCCATATGGCTCCTTAAAACCGTTTCACGGGTCCGTGCCACAGCTTTACGGGTCCATTAAATGGCCTCATACAGGTCCATTGAATGGCCTCGTACAGGTCCATATGGCTCCATAGATAAGCTTTGTGGGTCCTTACGGCTTCGGTGTTTTGACCCTGTATGGTTCCATGCAGCTCATTAGCTAAGCTTTACGGGTCCATACGGCTCTAGTGAACAGGTCCGTACAGCTCCATAAAATTTAAAAGGGGTAATGTACTGTATACAGTAAACCGGAAAGTGTACCCACTAGCTGTACAGCTATGGTAAGCTGATAATAAATCAAATTCTATAGGAAGTGTAGCTTCACGGAAGATAATTTCTTCTTGTATAAGTAGCCAAGAGCTACATAGTTCCATGGCCGTGAGAATTACCAAAGAGAACTTTTTGTGTTTAACGTTACTTTTTGCTGAACTCTCACTAGAATCATGGACACCGAGGACAGGTCACCCGGTGCTGGTGCTGGACAAACCTCCGATGTCCCTCGTTGCATCGCGTGCAAGCGGTTTATTAAGCTACTGCTCGGGGACATCCATAACACATGCTACACTTGCAGGTTGTGCTGCAAGTCCAATCCGTGTAGACTCTGTAGCGAATAAGATCAGGCAGCATGGTTAGAGCACCGGCTCTACTAGACCAACATTTTCAGAGAGTGGCTGACAGGGCGGAGAAGAGACGGTTGGATAGACTGCCATCGTCTTCTCTCCCTTCATCGCCACCCAAGTCAAAAGCAGCAACTGCCCCTTCCCACCAGAGAGGTGAGGCCGCCACCTACACTCAGCAGGGCGCCTGCGGACCCCCTCTACTGAGCAGACGTGCCTTCTCACGTACGCCTTTTCCGCCAGATTCAGCACCTCCCAGGTTCCTGGCCTGCTGGTCCTGTCCTCCCCAGAGTGAGGCAGACCCCAGACGAGGGACAGAGAGTGGGATGGAAAATGTAGAAGAAAGGGCCGGTGTTACACATCCTCCTCGTCTTCTTCCTCTTCTTCACTCTGCCCTGAGTCAAGGCAGAAGCGGAGAAAAAGACACAGGGGAAACCCCCTGAAGGATGTTACCTTCTTGGACACCCTCAAGCAGAAGCTTGAGACCTGGGTTTCTCACGCTGTGGAGCAGACACTGCTGCCTCCTGTGCCCCACCGCCCAGCAGCTACCACTGCTGAGGTAAGGCAACCCCCTGAGCATGCGGTCTCGAAGGAGATGCCCTCAACATCTACCTCTTGGGGGAAAATGTCAACCTCATGGATGACTTGGATCAATCTGAGGAGCCTCCGGATACTCCCAAGACACCGGACCATCCCACGGAACGGGGAATCCTCCCGCCGCCCCAACCCAAGTTGCCCCTAAAGCCGCCTCGCTGACGCAGGCTGCACTAGATAGGACCTGGTACATTGTAGAGTGAGTACCGGACGAAGTCCTATTCCCACCGGTGGACCCCCTACTACAGAGGGAGCGTGTGTTACACAGCTCTTGTATGTTCTTGCATAGGAAATCAAGTTGGACGTCGTAGACGCACCTCATGCAAAGGCATGAACCCAATCCCAGCATAGACGACTACTCACTACCACTGGACGCTATGCCAGTGGTGAAGCAGTTCCCCACCAATGCCTCCCTGGTAACCTGCATTGGGCCAGGACCCCCACCAAGGACTGGATAATCTGGACTGGACAATAAGGGAATTGGTCTGGTTACCCGCATCCATTCAGCCGCCTACAAGGCGCTAGTAGGCACGCCCTCTATCCTGGATGGAGTATGGGAACTCCTCCACTAATTCGCGGCACCCCAGTGGTGTCAAGCTCCGGGGCGGGAAAGAGGGAGGGGGGGTACTGGCCTTTTTTTTCATATTGGGAGGAGGCACCAGGGGTAATGTTATCCCCCAAAATATTGCCCTCTTCCAGGATCCAAATTGGTTCAGAGAAAAGGATTTCCCCCAAACAAATACAATATAATGAAAGATCTTTTGAGATCCTTGCACCCTTATTGGTTTTTGGTAAGGTCCCAATTTTATTTTAAGAAAAAAGGTAGTTTCAAAACGGCAATATTATTGCTGTGTGGTAGAGTAAGGTTTGAATAGGAAAACTAGTTTAAGTATTGGAACCAGCCTTTTGTGTGGGCTTCAACTTGAACTTCCTTCCCTCCGATCCTCGGTTGCAATCTGTTTGCATATTTATAGCATGGAAAGTAAGATATATAACTTGAAGTAAATTTACCCCGATAAGTGTAGTGGGAAACTTACAAGAGTTATTCTCACCTTCCATGCGTCCCAGCCCACCTCCCCTCTTGTTCAGGCCTCGGTGGAATGTTAAGTGAGGGATGTAAGAGGTATTATGGAGGTCATAGCTGGGTTGGTAACTATGTTTTTAGTTCGGCTGGAAGTGCGTTAGAATCAGGTCGTTGGACCAGATTGTATATTTGTAGCATGGAAGGTAAGTATAGCTGTCCTAAATATCCCTGCTACGCTTAGCGGGGTAAGTTGGCAGTACACTGTATTATGAAACATAAGTTATTTTGACACTTATACCAAAAGATATTCCATCACTTTTCTCCTTTTCTCAACCCTCCCTATTCCTCACCTAAACACCTTTTTTGTACGCTCTCTTTATTCTAGCACCATTATTTCTAATACCATGTTGGCACTTTTAACTTTTGACTGTCACAGTGCCACTAAACCTCAACAAACAAACAAACTTTAAAACCAATGTCCTTTTGTCACACATTTTTGAACTCATTAATGTTCCCGTACTACTTTCAGGCAGAGCATGGGCCTCTCAGCCTCAGAAGAAGGCTTGTGTATTCACTGGTATTTTTGTGTAATGGTTTTGGGTATTCAGGCCCTTTTTTGAAGCTATGGTTTATATAACAACTTAGAACAAAGAGAAAATATTAAGACTTTAAGGAAACAAAGCACAATGGAAGGAACATAGGTCTGTTGCATAATATATTTAGAAAAGAAAGAAAAAAACAAAAAGATATATAAAAGTCATTCTTACAGTGGTAGCTCTTGGACTCTGCATGCTAAATCTTTGGTATGGAGTTGTTCCTTGCAGTACTTTGCTACATATATTAAGATGGTTAGAGGAAACATTAGCTAAATTGATTTAAAATTTTCTAAAAAATATGAAGAAAGCAAAAAATGTTATCAAAATTGGTTGAGCCATTTTACAGCATTTGGTACAAAAATGGACATATATGCAAGTCTTTGTATCACTCTTGTGATATATGAAGCGGACAAGGTAAATCCATTGTTTTTAATCCTCTGTCATTTCTCCTGGACAAAGCAATGATAATTCTAATGAAGAGGATTTGATCTTTACCATACCCCAGCCAACTCTAAGCTTTAGAAGGCGTTTTAACATTTTCAAGGTCTGAAATTTAGGGAAGAAAAACAAAAAGCATTTTGAGGTGGTTTCCTGTTCATACATACATCACATTTTTTCAGTATATTAAAACAATTCTTCAAACTTTGATTACTCAAAACTTGAAAACTACCTATGCTATTTTCAAAATTCAATGACTAGTAAAATCAGAATTTAATGCTCTTTTTGGTATGTAAACTTGTGTACTTGTCCATAGACCTTAGTGAACAAAACTTGCACCAATGGACAGGTATTCCTCTAGGAGAGAAATGTTGTGGTCTCTGTTGCTGTTCTTGGAGAATTCAGAAAATATAGAAAGATATATAAGGAAGTTTCTGCAAAGTATTGAAATATATTTATTGGAAATATGTTCAGAAATTATGTTTCTTTAAGAAAATATTTGACGTAGTCACTCATGTCATAATCTAGATTATTGGTGATTTACTATTCAATCATTGGTGCTTTACTCATTCATTGGTTTTCTCCTCATAATCATTGATGTTCTACTCTTATTCCTTGATGCTCTACCCTTGGTCCTTGATGCTCTACCCTTATTCCTTAATGCTCTACCCTTAGTCCTTGATGCTCTACCCTTAGTCCTTGATGCTCTACCCTTAGTCCTTGATGCTCTACCCTTAGTCCTTGATGCTCTACCCTTATTCCTTGATGCTCTACCCTTAGTCCTTGATGCTCTACCCTTAGTCCCTGATGCTCTACCCTTATTCCTTGATGCTCTACCCTTAGTCCTTGATGCTCTACCCTTAGTCCTTGATGCTCTACCCTTATTCCTTGATGCTCTACCCTTATTCCTTGATGCTCTACCCTCAGTCCTTAATGCTCTACCCTTATTCCTTGATGCTCTACCCTTATTCCTTGATGCTCTACCCTTATTTCTTGATGCTCTACCCTTATTCCTTGATGCTCTACCCTTATTCCTTGATGCTCTACCCTTATTCCTTGATGCTCTACCCTTATTCCTTGATGCTCTGCCCTTAGTCCTTGATACTCTACCCTTAATCATTGGTACTATACTCTTATCTGTTGATGCTCTACTCTTAATCTTAATCCTTGATGCTCTACCCTTAAACCTTGATGCTTTACCCTTAATCATTGGTACTATACTCTTATCTGTTGATGCTCTACTCTTAATCTTAATCCTTGATGCTCTACCCTTAAACCTTGATGCTCTACCCTTAAACCTTGATGCTCTACCCCTAATCATTGGTACTATACTTTTATCTGTTGATGCTCTACTCTTAATCTTAATCCTTGATGCTCTACCCTTAATCCTTGATGCTCTACACTTAATCATTGGTACTATACTCCTATCTGTTGATGCTCTACTCTTAATCTTAATCCTTGATGCTCTACCCTTAAACCTTGATGCTCTACCCTTAATCATTGGTACTATACTCTTATCTGTTGATGCTCTACTCTAAATCTTAATCCTTGATGCTCTACCCTAAATCCTTGATGCTCTACACTTAATCATCGGTACTATACTCTTATCTGTTGATGCTCTACTTTAAATCCTTGATGTTTTAACCCTAATCATCAGTACTATACTCTTATCTGTTGATGCGCTACTCTTAATCCTTGATGCTCTACTCTTAATCCTTGATGCTCTACCCTTCATTCTTGATGCTCTACCCTTTATCATTGGTACTATACTCTTATCTGTTGATGCTCTACTCTTAATCCTTGATGCTCTACTCTTAATCCTTGATGCTCTATACCCTTCATCCTTGATGCTCTACCCTTCATCCTTGATGCTCTATTCTTAATCATTGGTACTATACTCTTATTTGTTGGTGCTCTACTCTTAATCCTTGATGCTCTACCCTTAATCTTTGGTACTTAATGCTTATCCATTGATGCTCTACTCGTAATCCTTGATGCTCTACCCTAATCATTGGTACTATACTCTTATCTGTTGATGCTTTACTCTTAATCCTTGATGCTCTACTCTTAATCCTTGATGTTCTACCCTTCATCCTTTATGCTCTACCCTTCATCCTTGATGCTCTACCCTTAATCATTGGTACTATACTCTTATCTGTTGGTGCTCTACTCTTAATCCTTGATGCTCTACCCTTAATCTTTGGTACTATACTCTTATCTGTTGGTGCTCTACTCTTAATCCTTGATGCTCTACCCTTATTCCTTGATGCTGTACCCTTCATCCTTGATGCTCTACCCTCAATCATTGGTACTATACTCTTATCCATTGATGCTCTACCCTTATTCCTTGATGCTCTACCCTTATTCCTTGATGCTCTACCCTTAGTCCTTGATGCTCTACCCTTAATCATTGGTACTATACTCTTATCTGTTGATGCTCTACTCTTAATCTTAATCCTTGATGCTCTACTCTTAATCCTTGATGCTCTACCCTTAATCATTGGTACTATACTCTTATCTGTTGATGCTCTACTCTTAATCTTAATCCTTTATGCTCTACCCTTAATCCTTGATGCTCTACCCTTAATCATTGATGCTCTACCCTTAGTCCTTGATGCTCTACCCTTAATCATTTGTACTATACTCTTATCTGTTGATGCTCTACTCTTAATCTTAATCCTTGATGCTCTACCCTTATTTCTTGATGCTCTACCCTTATTCCTTGATGCTCTACCCTTAGTCCGTGATGCTCTACCCTTAATCATTGGTACTATACTCTTATCTGTTGATGCTCTACTCTTAATCTTAATCCTTGATGCTCTACTCTTAATCCTTGATGCTCTACCCTTAATCTTTGGTACTATACTCTTATCTGTTGATGCTCTACTCTTAATCTTAATCCTTGATGCTCTACCCTTAATCCTTGATGCTCTACCCTTAATCATTGGTACTATACTCTTATTTGTTGGTGCTCTACCCTTCATCCTTGATGTTCTACCCTTTATTATTGGTACTATACTCTTATCTGTTGGTGCTCTACTCTAAATCCTTGATGCTCTACCCTTAATCTTTGGTACTTAATGCTTATCCATTGATGCTCCAATCTTAATCCTTAATGATCAACCCTTAGTCACTGGTGCTCTACTCTTAATCCTTGATGCTTTAACCTTAACCATTTGTACTTATCTCTTATCCATTTATGCTCTACTCTTAATCCTTGATAATTAATCCTTAAGTTGTTGGTGCTCTATTCTTAATCCTTGATGCTCTAATCTTAACCATTAATACTGTTCTCTTATCTGTTGATGCTCTATTCTTGATCCTTGATGATCTAACCTTAGTCATTGGTGCTCTACTCTTAATCCTTGATGCTCTTACCTAAACCATTGGTACTATACTCTTATCTGTTTATGCTCTACTCTTAATCCTTGATGATCTACCCTTAGTTGTTGGTGCTTTACTCTTAATCCTTGATGCTCTACTCTTAACCATTGGTACTGTATTCTTATCCTTTGATGCCCTTCTCTTAATCTTTGATGATCTTCACTTGATATTCTACCTGATGCTCTATCCTTAATCATTGACGATCTACACTTAATCATTGGTGCTCTTCTCTTAATCCTTGATGCTTTACCCTTAATCTTTGGTACTTCATTCTTATCCGTTAAAGCTCTACTCCTAATTCGTGATGATCTACAATTAAGCATTGATGATCTACTCTTTATCATTGATGTTCTACCCTTAATCCTTCATGTTCTACACTTAATCATAGGTACTGTACTCTTATATGTTGATGCTCTATGCTTAATCCTTATTGATCTACGCTTAATCATTTATGCTCTTCTCTTAAACAGTTTATGTTCTACTCTTAATGAGTTATGCTCCTCTCTTAATCTTTGATGCTCTTCTTTTAATGTTTGATGCTCTTGTCTTAATCAGTGATGCTGTACTTGTAATCATTGATGCTCTAATCTTAAACAGTTATGTTCTACTCTTAATCAATTAACCTGTCTGAGTTAGATGATTGACAGCTTTTTCAACTAATCACTGCATGAATTTGCCTAGCAACTAAATCTGCATAACTAAGTGCGGCAAACATCCTACACGATACTGGTACAGTACAACTAACTAGCGGAGCGCGCTTATGTAGTCAATGCAATTTACTGTTAAAACAAATTTCTGTACACACAGAATGAGTGACGGCAAATAATGGTGAACAAAAATTGTGCCAACAATCTCGCTGCGGGCTTTGTAAATCTGATTGCTGTTACCCAGAACACTTAGCAAACTGACTTTTGTTCATCCCTTTTGCTAAAAACTCCAAAGATCCGGAGAAGTGCCATAAATGGATTAAAGCTTGGGGCAGGCCCCGCGAACATTTAAATGTCAATGCATTGGTAATGCATGATTCTGGATTTTGCGGTTTATTTTCCTCCACCTAGTTACCGCGTTGCTATGGTGGGCGTGGCTTATTTTGTAACTTAGACCTTAATTATGCTTTTTTAATCTTTGATGCTCTACTTGTAATCATTGAGGCTGTTCTCTTTTGTTTACTCCTTTTAATCATTGTTTTGCAGGATTATCATGTTGAACTTGATTCTCTCAGCCGTAGAATGGAACAGAAACAGATGGTGTCATGGATTGAGAGGAATGTACTGAAGAGCATCACACCACAGCAGGTAGGTTGAGTGACTTCACAGCAGCCTTTAGCTTTGTGTCAGGTGTTGTGCATCTTAGTGCAATACTACCTTTACATATTGATTTTTAAGACATTCGTAATTGAAGATTATTGTTGAGGCAGAGTGTTTGTATGCATATTTAATGCATGGGGCAAAGGACTTTGACATGAGTGGAATTGCACGACTTTAGGATGGTCAGTCGCGAGTAAAAAGTCTTTTGAACCATGCATTAAATACACATACAAACATAATGCCAAAACATTAATGTTTTTATCAAATTTTCATGGTAGATTGTTTAAAATGCATAAAAAACAACTAAAATAAATCAAAAATTAGAAAGGCTTACATACATTTTATCGCTTTATTTTTTTGAAACGACCCGTTTTGAAAATAGAATAAATCAAATGACCATGGTCATATAGATCATAACAATGCAGATACTTCATAGAAATTTTATACAGCTTTTTTTAAATGCATACCACTGGATGCATGCATTTAAAGGTGTGAATCTCAAGTCAAGTGGTACAATAATCAACGTAAAGGTCAAATCTGTCTCACCAAAGGGTGCAAGAATTAGGTCAGTTGCAAATATGTTTGTAACTGACTGCGGTATACCTCATTCAATTAGGAGCCATTGTTATCTTAGTTGATATTAAATCCATATTTTCTGACTGCCTATATTTGCCACAAGTACACAAACAATGAAAGAAATCATCAAAATGTTGTGATTATAGCTTTTTTTTTTTCCTTGTTGAGTTGTTGACTTTATCATTATTCATGTCAGGTGGAGCCAAATACAATTTTTAATTGGCTGCTTTGATTGTGGCTTATAGTTTAAGACAGAAACCTCAACACTTAAACAAAAAACAAAATATACACAAATTACATGTTCCAGTATGATAGATAAACTAAACATGCAAGAACACAACATTTTAAGATATACAATCAATAAATTGCTTCTACAGTATATATCCAAAGTTAGCATCGGAACAACGTGGGATTTCTCCCTCTGGTTATGAAAAAATATATCTTTCTGTGAATTGCTGTTTTTCCCAGTTATAACTACCGGAACTGTTTTGTCCAGTTCAGCGGGGTGGTGTATGTTGGTTCTAATTTGAGATATTCCAATAGAATTTGTCCATTAATGAATTCATGCCCACAAAGAAAATACATTATCTGGCCTCTAAGAATATCAATTCATTGGTTTCTGGCTTGAAAAAAAATGTAACCAATTGGTTCTGGCATGAAAGAAACTGATGGAATGTGCAGCTTGTCTGAAAGAAACTCAAAACAATTAATGGTGTAATAGTTAGTGAGAACCAAGATTTGACCTCAAATGAAATCAAAAAGTAGAATAAATCCAGTGTTTTGAGAATGAGGGGAGGAGTGTGCTTTGAGAATGAGGGGAGGAGTGTGCTTTGAGAATGAGGGGAGGAGTGTGCTTTGAGAATGAGGGGAGGAGTGTGCTTTGAGAATGAGGGGAGGAGTGTGCTTTGAGAATGAGGGGAGGAGTGTGCTTTGAGAATGAGGGGGAGTGTGCTTTGAGAATGAGGGAAGGAGTGTGCTTTGAGAATGAGGGGAGGAGGGAGGAGTGTGCTTTGAGAATGAGGGGAGGTGCTTTGAGAATGAGGGGAGGAGTGTGCTTTGAGAATGAGGGGAGGAGTGTGCTTTGAGAATGAGGGGAGGAGTGTGCTTTGAGAATGAGGGGAGGAGTGCTTTGAGAATGAGGGGAGGAGTGTGCTTTGAGAATGAGGGGAGGAGTGTGCTTTGAGAATGAGGGGAGGAGTGTGCTTTGAGAATGAGGGGAGGAGTGTGCTTTGAGAATGAGTGGAGGAGTGTGCTTTGAGAATGAGGGGAGGAGTGTGCTTTGGGAATGAGGGGAGGAGTGTGCTTTGAGAATGAGGGGAGGAGTGTGCTTTGAGAATGAGGAGAGGAGTGTGCTTTGAGAATGAGGGGAGGAGTAAGCTTTGAGAATGAGAGGAGGAATGTGCTTTGAGAATGAGAGGAGGAATGTGCTTTGAGAATGAGGGGAGGAGTGTGCTTTGAGAATGAGGGGAGGAGTGTGCTTTGAGAATGAGGGGGAGGTGTGTGCTTTGAGAATGAGGGGAGGAGAATGTGCTCTGAGAATGAGGGGAGGAGTGTGCTTTGAGAATGAGGAGAGGAGTGTGCTTTGAGAATGAGGGAAGGAGTGTGCTTTGAGAATGAGGGGAGGAGTGTGCTCTGAGAATGAGGGGAGGAGTGTGCTTTGAGAATTAGGAGAGGAGTGTGCTTTGAGAATGAGGGGAGGAGTGTGCTTTGAGAATGAGGGGAGGAGTGTGCTTTGAGAATGAGGGGAGGAGTGTGCTTTGAGAATGAGGGGAGGAGTGTGCTCTGAGAATGAGGGGAGGAGTGTGCTTTGAGAATGAGGGGAGGAGTGTAGTGGGATGGGGTCATGTAATGAAGACAGGAACAAGAACATATCAGGGTGGCAGAAGTACAATGCTCTGCAGAGTGCTGTCTATGGTATGCTATGAATTGATGTCACATATTAATGGCATAAAATGTTAACATTTTCCTCTTTTCATTAATTGCAGGACACAGAAGTCGTGAATGAGTGTATAACAAATTTGAAAAAGATGGCAACAACAGCATAGCCCTGCTTATATGGAATGGCTTGGAAGATCGGGAAGTGTTACGTCCACTTGAAATTATATAGAAAGGAAATTGCTTTCATTTCTGATCTTCAACCTATGAACTGACTGAAAGCTACATTACTTGTTCCCAAGTCATGAATATTCTGCATGTCTAAAATCAATATTCATCATAGTGGTGCAACTTTTTGTACCTTTGTTTGAAAGGAGAAATTGCTGCCCATAGCATTATGCTTTATAAATGATTTAATACCAGAATCATATGATTGATTGCATCAGTATTTTCTTATTACACTTATGTGGTAAAATGCATACCAGGGATTACTAAGGTTATGTCAGAAATGATCGTTTGTTCGTTCAGCATTTTCATCGTAATTGTATCGGCTTTAAAAACCTCAAGTCTAATAAAGTATTCTTTAACACAAGAACAACAAAAAATTAAAGGCAAAATTTCTTACATATTCAATCATTTCTAATGCTATATTTTCATGGAAGGATGTTTAGGTCTGAAATGTCCAAATCAAATGTTGTGTGTTAGCATTACTGATATTCTATTATTCAGAAGGGTATGAGATAGTTGGTCTTTTTCAGAAATTGACACATTTGTGTGTGTGTTATTTTGTGTAGTATTTATCATTGAAATAAATATCAATGACCAAATTACATTTTCTTTGATGTGTGATTTCTATCGAGTTTAAATTTTGATTAAAGGATTAATTCAGTGGTCAAACATGTCCGTCTGATATGAGAGAGGACTGCAAAGGAAACAGATGGTGAAGAAAGCTTTCAAAAATCTTATTATGTTAAAAGATATTCAAGTTTAAAGTTTTGTCTTATCTGTGTAGAAATGACTGGTGTAGTAAGTCTACTATGGAAAGTTGGCACCTTCATCCTCATATACTTGACAATTGTTAATGTATTTTAAAGAAGATTATTTATTTTGTTCACTATTTGAATGAATTATTTTCCCTCAAAACTCTCTCCAGGTGGTTTACTATAGACGCCCTTCCTAGATTCAGGTTTACTACTTTGACATATCCCATGCTTTTTAAGCCACAAAATCCTATAACAAAATATGGTAGAATACATAAAGACTGATGAATCTGAGGCTATGACATCACAACTAGTCTGATTTCAGTCATTTCTACACAAATGATACCAAACTTTAAACTTAAATAACTCCTTAATGCAATAAGACTTTTGAATGCTTCCTTCAATATTGTGTCATATAAGATAGACTTGCTTGGCCCCTGAACCAGAAAATTGCAAAACAGTCTATAGCTTCTTACTCTCAAGGATCTGTCTTAGGCAATTAAGTGTGTGTGTGTGTTGGGGGATTATCTAAAGGCTTGGAACAAACATTTTAATTACCAGGCTACCACAAAATAAACTATTCTTAATAAAGTTTTCCAATTTTTCTGAACACCTTTTTGGAATCTGTTTCTGAAGTAATTCATTTAGAGTTTAAGAAAAAAGTTCATTGATTTAAAACTGGAATTGAAGGTGTGACTCTCGGCCATCAAATTTTGGGTCTCTCGTAACAGTTATTTTATAGAATCACTCCTCTTGCACCACAATAACCACACCACTAGGAGCCTTTCCATTTTGCTTGTGAAGATGTTAGCTTACATCTTAATGGAAGTAGCGGGCATTGTTAAAGGAATATTCCCGTGCTCGGGGTGTCGGAAGGGACTCGGGGCAAGGAGGGAAGAAATTCAAGTCGGGGCACTTTGTTTGACAGTAAATGAGTGGCAGTTTTCATTTTCAAAAGGGGAAGCTGTCAGTATTAAAATGTAGGAGCATGTTCCTTCTGTCCACTGGTTTCTACACATGGTTTGAGTATTTGGGGGAAGCAAGGGAGCACTTGCCCCATCCCTACTTTTTCCAAATGTATTTGTATGGTGATGATTTGTATCTTAGCTTGATTTTGTGATCCCCCACCACCACCACACACATACTCTCTTTATTCAAAACTTCCTCTCACCCAGGCAGTTCCAAGTTCGTATTGGCCACACCCTCTCCAAGCCGTACCCCAAGAAGAGGGCGTCCCCCAAGGCAGCATCCTCTCCCCACTCTCTTCAACCTGAGCATTAATGACATCGGGAATGACCTTGGCCCCAGCATCAAACGTACCCTCTCGTGGATGACTTCACCATCTTCTACTCCTCCCTAGCTTTCCTATTGTTGAAAATAGGCTTCAAACCAGCCTCAATCAGCTGCAAGTCTGGAGCAACAATAACGGTTTTAGATTCTCCAAAGACAAGACAGTCTGCATGCACTTTTGTCATTTCAACAACCTCCACCCCAACCCGAACTTTGTGCTCAATGGGAATCGCATCCCTAAAGTTGAAAACACAAAGTTCCTTGGTCTAACTCTAGACCCCAAGCTCACCTACAAGCCACACATCACCAACCTGAAACTAAAATGCAATAGCTCCCTCAACCTCCTCCGACTGCTCTCCAACACTACTTGGGGAGCGAACCGCCATGCTCTCCTCAAAATTTTCAGGCTCACCATTCGTGCCAAGCTTGACTATGGCAATATTGTTTACTGTGTCGCTCACAACTCATACCTCAACCACATTAACACCATCCAAAATGAAGCCCTCAGGCTTTGTCTAGAGCCTACAGGACCTCCCCAATCACTAGCCTTCATGTTGAAGCCAACGAACCCCCTTTCTACTTAGATGTAAAAAGCTTAGCCTCTCCTATGCTTTTAGAGTCCTCACCAACACTCAGAACCCTGTTTACAACCTCATTAGGTACCCCAATTTCTCCTCCCTCTTTGATAGGACTAAAACTCTATCGCCCCCTTCAGCTTACGCATTAAATCAGACCTCTTTCAACTTGGCATCAACCCCGCCACTCTCGGCACCTATTCCTGGCCCACTTTTCCGCCTTGGGCCACCCCCCTTCCTTCTGTCCACCTAGACCTCTCCACTTATAACAAAACTCAAACTCACCCTAATCTCTTCATCAATCTCCACAACCAAATCAAAGACCAACTCTCAAATTACACCTCTATCTATACTGATGGCTCCAAGGAAGGCAACAAGACAGCTGCTGCTGCCATCATCCAAGACATCACCCTCAGTAGCAGACTTCCTGACCACTCATCCATCTTTTCAGCCGAGGCTAAGGCCATTCTCCTCGCCCTCAACTTTATTGAGTACTCTCCTCTTAGTCACTTTGCCATTTTCTCTGACTCTAAGGCTGTTCTTACTTCATTACTCAATCTTAAATGGGATAACCTCACCTGCCACCTCCTCCTCCGAAACTCTTTCTCCCACCCTCTGCAGGAAAAGTGTTCTTTTCTTCTGGATACCCAGCCATGTTGGCATCCCTGGCAATGACAGGGCTGATACAGCCGCTAAGCTTGCCCTTAACCTCCTCCCTTCCCCTTTTCCCAAATCCCTCTCTGACATCAAACCGCTTATCGCTTCTCTTGTTCGTGACCGCTGGCAAACCTTATGGAACTTCCAAATTGATAACAAACTCCATGTTATCCAGCCCATAATCGATCAAATCCACCATCAACAACCTTTCTCGTATCGACAACGTTCATATTACCCGTCTTAGAATTGGTCACACCCACCTCACTCACTCCCACCTCCTTATTGGTTCCCCCAACCCCTCTGTAACAATTGCCACTGCATCCTTACAATCCAACACGTTCTCCTTGCTTGCCCCTGTACAACCTTCCCAGAGCTTCTCTCGCTCCCACAACTCAATTGCTGAGTTCTTCCAAAAAAATCCTCCAGATAAAATAGTCTCCTTCCTTCAGCATGCATCCCTCTACAACCATATTTAATCCTCCTCTTCCACCCCCTCTACTCTGTTTTTAGTTTTTCCCATGCACCTCCTCTCTCGATCACAGCTTTCTGGCTTTTGTTCTTGAATTTCTCTCATTCTTCCCCTGGTCTCTTTCCTTACTACCTCTAAAATGATCTGACCTCTCAGGCACAATTTGACCTTCGTTGTCGTGGTGCCGTTAAGACCTCATCAAACAAACAAACAAACACATACTCTTTGAATCTCACCTGTGGGTTTGAGATTGGGGAGCCAGGACCAATGTTGGCAATTGCCCATCGGGCAGATAGGTAAAAAGCCTACATTTGAAAATAAATTTACTGCTTAGAAAGCTAATAGGATCTATGCCCCCTTCCCCCTCTCCTACCACGAACTTCACTGTCTGGGCTCCTGATAAATTACATGTTTTAATTGTGTCAAATAAATACTAAATGTATGTTAGAAC
Organism: Chiridota heheva; assembly: GCA_020152595.1. NCBI lineage: Eukaryota > Metazoa > Echinodermata > Holothuroidea > Apodida > Chiridotidae > Chiridota > Chiridota heheva. The sequence continues at coordinate 794,239 of JAIGNY010001257.1, read as the reverse complement.
TTCTATGTATTATGTAGAATTTATGAGAGTGAATTTCTATTTTCAAGCTTCAAGAATGACCTACAATAAGCTGAATATCTTCATATAACTTTCAAAAGGCCACCTGCCCCGGTCTGGCCTTAACTCTCAAAAGGGTACCTCCTCTCCCCTGTCCGCCTCCTTTGTTCGAAAGAGCACCCCCCCCCTCGCCTCCCTTACTATAGCCTAGAGCAAGGAAGCAGTGGTTTTAATTTGCTAGTTATTTGTTTTTATAAAGAATACAATCATCACCAACCTGAAACTAAAATGCAACAGCTCCCTTAACATCCTCCTACTCCTCTCCAACACCACTTGGGGTGCGAACCGCTATGCTCTCCTCAAAATTTTCAGGCTCACCATTCGTGCCAAGCTTGACTACGGCAATATTGTCTACTGTACATCAACATCATCCAAATTGAAGCCTTCAGGCTTTGTCTAGGTGCCTATAGGACCTCCCCAATCACCAGCCTTCATGTTGGAGCTAACAACAACAACAACAACCCCCTCCCTTTCTACTTGGATGTAGGAAGTTTAGCCTCTCTTATGCTTTTAGGGTCCTCACCAACACCCAGAACCCTGTTTACAACCTCATTAGGTACCCCAATTTCTCCACCCTCTTTGATAGAACTAAAACCCTATCCCCTCCGACGACGACGAGTGAACACACAATTAAAATGACAGGGTCGTCGCCTGCGTATTTTGGTTATGATAGTAACAATGCTATCACGAAAAGCTTAATACCACCCGGACGAGAACACAGGTATGACGTACAGACAGATATAACATCGGCAACCAAGTCAATGTCCACGGCCTTTGATAACCAGTTGTGGTACACTGGCGTGTCTACCCAACCCAGGCCTGAACCCAGGGCCTCGTGGTCTGTAGACAGGTATGATGACCGCTACACCACAATAGGTAGATATTGTGGTGTCCCCTTCCTTCAGCTTACGCATTAAATCAGACCTCTTCCATCTCGGCATCAACCTCGCCACTCTCGGCACCTTTTCCTGGCCCACTTTATTCTTGGGCCTTCTGTCCACCTGGGCCTCTCCACTCATCACCAAACTCAAACCCACCCTAACCTGTTCATCAATCTCTACGACCAAATCAAAGACCAACTCTCAAATTACACATCCATTTATGCTAATGGCTCCAAGGAAGGCAACAAGACAGCTGCTGCTGCCGTCATCCAAGACATCACCCTCAGTAGCAGACTTCCCGACTACTCATCCATCTTTTCAGCCGAGACTAAGGCCATTCTCCTCGCCCTCAACTTTATTGAGTACTCTCCGCTCAGCCACTTTGCCATTTTCTCCGACTCAATGGCTGTTCTTACTTCTTTACTCAATCTTAAATGGGATAACCTCACATGCCACCTCCTCCGGAAACTCCTTTCTCCCACCCTCTGCAGGAAAAGTATTCTCTTTTTCTGGTACCCAGCCATGTTGGCATCCCAGGCAATGACAGGGCTGATGCAGCTGCTAAGCTTGCCCTCAACCTTCTCCCTACCCCTTTTCCCAAAACCCTCTTTGACATTAAATCCCTTCCCTTGTTCGTGACCGCTGGCAAACCTCATGGAACTCCCAAATTGATAACAAACTCCAAGTCATCCAGCCCACAATCCCGATCAAATCCACCATCAACAACCTCTCTCGTATCGACAACGTTCATATTACCCGTCTTAGAATTGGTCACACCACCTCATTCACTCCTATCTCCCTACTGGCTCCCCCAACCCCTCTGCAACAATTTCCATTGCACCCTCACAATCCATCACATTCTCCTTGCTTGCCCCTTGTACAACCTTCCCAGAGCTTCCCTCGCTCCCCACAACTCAATTGCTGAGTTCTTCCAGAAAAATCTTCCGGATGAAATTATCTCCTTCATTCATCATGCCTCCCTCTACAACCATATTTAATTATCCTCTTCCACCCCCTCTCTACTTTGTTTTTGTTTCAACCATGCACCTCCTCTCTCGATCACAGCTTTCTGACCTTTTGTTCTTGAATTTCTCTCATTCTCCCCCTGTTTCCTTTCCTTCCTACCTCTAGAATGATCTGACCTCTCAGGCACAATTTGACCCTCCTTGTCGTGGTGCCGTTAAGCCCTCATCAAACAAACAATAAGGCTTGAATTATATATACAATAATAAAGATGCTCATTTTTTGCTCTCCCCCCACACCTAATTATGGTTTACCCTCCAAGTAAAATCTCGTACCCCTGCCTATAACGACTAGTAACATGCTAAGTGTGGCATGGCATCACATTCTCCAAAGTGTATTCTGTTGAAATATATTTGATTTTTTGTCTTTTGAAAATAATTTATCTTGACTCGAGTTCATGTAGAATGCAGGGAGTCATGTTCATATGTGACTGAATGGTAATGGTTTCGACTTGCATCCCGAGCGCTGCTTTGTATCCATATGTGGTGGCACGTTCCCCCCACTTTTCCCCCCACTTTTTTCAAAAGTTTCAAAAATGCCCTTTTCCTAGAGTAAAAAATGCCCTTTTTCTGTGGGAAAATTGCCCTTTTTCAGATCAAAAAGCGCCCCTTAAAAGAAGACAAGTGCCCTTTTTATTGGTGAGCATGCAAAGCATAATGCGAACCTATGTAATGGTGATTTTATCCAGACATCCACAATTTTGCCTGAGATTTCCTCCGAAATGTAAAAGTTTTCTTGAGAATTTCTCAGAAAATGTTGAAGTTTCTTCAGAGTTCCTTAGAAATACTTAATAGTTTCTTCAGATATCCTCGTGGAAGGCTGGAATTTCCTTACTAAATGTTATAAGTTTTTCAGAGACTCTTAAGACAGGTTGAAGACTAGTTTCCTTAAATAGTCTACAAAATATTTGATATTTCCTCCGAAGATAACTGTAAGATGATATAATTTTCCAAAATTCTTCAGAGATCATCAAGTGTCTCTCATAACACTGGAGGTTTAAAACCCTTAAATTTCTTCAAAATATTTGTGCATCAACAGCTGTATCAGGCATGGTTATTAAACTCTCGCATTTATTATTATGTTTATTTGCATATTGCTACAGTATATGAAGTAACAAGACCTTTTTTTAATTAGTATGATCAGTCAGGGAGTGTGACAGGATGTGACTGCATATGGACATAGGGAGGGATGTTATGTGGGACATGGATGGGGGCCATTGGGGACATAGGATTGAATGTATATACCATGTGGTGTGCATCAAGGGATCAGGCATGATTATTTGACTCGTGGGAGATGGGCTGGGATGCATTGTGAAACAAGGTGGGATTCCATGTAAATAATGTAGGATACATGGTGTAGTGCCATGCGGGACATAGGATGGAATGCCATTGGATGGATGTCATGTGGGACATGGGGTGGGATGCCATGTGGGACATGGGATGGGATGCCACGTAGGACATGGGGTGGGATGCCACGAATAACACAGTGTGACATAGGTTGGGATGCCATGTGTGACATAGGGTAGGAGGTTATGTGGGACCATGGGAGTATCTCCATGGTGGGACATAGGGTAGGAGGCCATGAGACATGGGATGAGATGCCATGTGGGGAAAAGTAGGATGTCATTTAGGGGGAAACCATGTGGAACATATGGTGTGATTCAAGGTGGGATGCCATGTGGGACATCAGGTGGGAAGCTACTGATGCGAGACATAAGGTGGGATTTCGTGGGGATATAGGGAGAGATGCCATGTGGGACACAGAGAGGAATGCCATGTGAGACATGGAGATGGATGTCATGTGGTACTTATGGTTGGATTAATGTGGGACAGGATAGGATCCATGTGGGACAAGGGTGGGTTGCCATGGGTGTCATAGGGTGGGATACCATGTGGGACATATGGTGGAATGCCATGTGGGACGTGATGGAATGTCATTTGGGACAGGATGGGATCCATGTGGGACATAGGGTGGGATGCCATTTTTATGATTGGCTGTGTCGTATGATATGGGTGTCAATTTGCATGGGCGTGTAAAACATGACGATATTTACCGTTCTAATTAGAGATGGAACCTGCCCTTTCATAAAGAATATCTTTTCATTAAGGAAAGTAAAACAAATATCTCCCTAAAAAGACTAAAATTGTCAAATTTCACGCTCTTTGCACGCATACACTATTATCTCAAATTCCCTTGAAGACAAAGTTGGTGCCCGAAAGTCCTAAATATTGAACTTCTACTTCAAAGGCCTTTACCTCTGCCTACCTTTGTTTTCCTAGCTTATAATTTTTAAAAACTCTTTGGAGCCCTACAAATTGGACTTATACTACAAAGGCCTTTACCTCTGCCTACCTTTGTTTTCCTAGCTTATAATTTATAAAAACTCTTTGGGGCCCAACAACCTTACATATTGGATTTCTACTTAAAAGCCCTTCACCTGTGCCTTTTTTGTTGTTTTCCTAGCTTATAATTTGTTAAAACTCTTTGGTGCCTAACAGTCCTACATATTGGACTTATACTTACAAGGATTTTACCTCTGCCTGCCTTTGTTTTCCTAGCTTATAATTTGTAAAAACTCTTTGGGGCCCAACAGTCCTACATATTGGACTTCTACATAAAAGGCCTTTACCTCTGCCTACCTTTTGTTTTCCCAACTAATAAATTGTAAAAACTCATAGCTGAAAAGTGTATTTGACCATCTCAATCTGAAAAAAGTAAAAATCCCTGGTTGGGCTCTGGCATCAGTTATAACAACAGAAGTTTATATATGTACATAAAACCATTTCAATGTAAAACCTGCACTTGTTTCATTTAAATAAAGTTTTGTTACAACAAAAAATTGTACTAGCTCATCTTTTCCCTCTGGTGGCTCAATCTACCTCGTGGAATGGCTCACTTTACCCCACATTGAAGGTAAGTTGAGCTACTTTAAAACTTTTTCTCTTTAATGTTAAGAAGTAAAACAGTCATTTTGATATAAAAGGGAGACAAATACCTAAATTATGTATTACACTGTCTGACTGTTTTATCTTTGCAAATAAGCCTTGCTGTCCTTATGATTGCCAGGAAACTGAAAAATGGCTCAACTTATTCCACTCCCTAGTACTTAAATTTCACAATCTCACGGACAGACGGAAGTGTATTTGATATACTTATCATTTCAAACATGGCAAAAATTCGAAAATTTTGGATAAAATTTTTCAATTTCTGTTAGAAATCTGTTTAATATTGGAACAAAATGTCTGACATTTTGGACAAGGAACTTCGATTTGCGAAAAAATATCTCGAATTGTCATCAACAATCATTGATTTTGGATTTAAAAAATCTTAACTTTTGGGTTAGAAATCTTGAATGTTGAAACAATTTTTTGACATTTTGGACAAGAAACTTCGACATGAGAAATTTTACAAAAATCCTCGCTTTTGGATAAAATATCCTCAAATTCGGATTAAAATTTTTAATTTTGGACAAAAAGACTGATTTTGGAAAACAATTTTTCAAATTTTGATCCAAAAATTATTCAATTTAGGGTTAAAAACATTGAGAACAAATTTCTTTCATTTGGACAATAAATATCGGTTTGTGTTTTCAGGTGATATTGTTTTGAATGTCCGTATAAAAGAATTACAAAAATTCGTCGGCAATTCCAATTTTGACTATTTTGTCGGGCAAACAAATGGCCCAGTATAAAACACAAAAATGTAAGAAAATTACTATGGTTATACTTATTTTTTCTTCGCAAAGCGACAAAATACTATTGAAAATGCTTAATGCATAGTTTTTTTCTAATTATCTTCATGACCATCCCCCTTACACACACACCCTCAGTTGGCCGGACACTGATCTTAGTCGGGCAGAGCTGTAGGAGCCTATATAATGTAGGGTGTACTTGCATCATCAGAATATATCATTCCCGACTCGGATAGATATTAGAATCATGTCCTACCGACCGCCAACTCAGCATGATGCTGACAGTGTGTGTACATTTTCAGCTATTTTGGGGCATCAAAGCTTCTGTGGGGCTTCGCCGCCTGGACCCATCCTTGCTTCACCCAGATCTCCTCGTTTTTTCATTTTCACTCTCGAACTTTGTATTGAAGCCATTTTGGGGCATCAAGAACAAGAAATCTTCAGACCAAGGCTTTACTCATGATTGCCATGAGGCCAGTATTTTGCCCGATTTTTCTAATTTTTCAGACAATGGCATAGCTAGAGCCCTACAAGGCCCCAATCTTTGTTCAAACCGCAAGGCCTTTATACTTATATCTGTATATTACAAAAATTGAAGCAAATTTTACAAAAAGAAGCAAATTTCACGAACATGAAGGATATTTTAAAAGAATTGAAAGAAATTGCCAGAAAATTAATAGAAACTTTTCAAAAATTGGAGAAAATTTCCAGAAAATGAAAGCATGAAAATTGACATGAATGAAGCAAATTTTATATAAAAAGTGAAGCAAATTTCACGGAAATGAAATAAATTGCGCCAAAATTGAAGTAAATTTCCCAAAATTAAGGAAATTTTACGAAAATTGAAGGTAAATGCACAAAAATTGAAGCAAATTTGCCGAAAATGAAGGAAATTTTACAGAAAATGAAGGCAAATGCACGAATATTGAAGCAAATATGCCGGAAATGAAGGAAATTGCATGAAAATTGAAGCAAATTTCCTGAAAATGAAGGAAATTGCGCAATCAAATTTCACGACAATTTAGAAAATTGAAGCAAAAACACCCGATTTGGGTTTGAATATGGATGCTTTCATTTTCATTATAATTCAAATTTTCATATAGGGGCTTATTTTTGTGTAGCCGAAACGATACTTTCGTCCCCCTAGCATTTCATCTGAGGAGGCGATCGCCCCCCTTGACCCCGTGATCTGCGCCTATGCTGTTAAGGGTAAAATCAAAGTAACTCAAATATTGAAATTTGGGTTGGGCCCAAGTTTGCATGCACACTTGTTGTAACAGGCCCTTTTTGACAGTTTCATTGCAAATTTTAAATAAATGTATACAACTTGTATCAGGACTTGTTTTTTTGGACGCGTGATTTGATTTCCTAGTGTATAATGAAAAATCTCAGGCCTTTGTCATATCCTTATTTTCCTCATGCAGTCAAGCTGTCATGGAGAAGAAGGAGCAGGATATCTTTAGATTATCACACGCATACCATTCGAGAGGAAGAAATGGGTGCCTAAAGTCGTCCCGGCAACATCAAAACACATTAACTGTTAAGATTGCTAATACAGACTGTTGGAGGAAGAACAGATGGGGAATCTGACTCTTCAAATCATGGATACTTGGCCTCCAATAAAGTTATCGAGGGGGGAAGTCGTTTCTTCTTGGCCCCCAGTTTACTCCACTGATAAGTTCATTATCAGATTCAACTTGGTCCTACCCAGTGGCGGCGCCAGGATTTTGGTTATGAGGGCAAGAGAGGGGAAATTTTATCCCAAGGGGGGGGAGGGGGCCTATAAATCTGACAAAATATGTCACTTTACAACATTTTCTGGGGGAAAGTGAGTGGGGGAGGGTAACAAATTGATCTCGTGGGAGGCAAATTTCCGCCATGCCCCGCGTAGCGCAGCCACTGCATGGTCCTACACGATATCATCTTTGTGACAGGAAAACCATGAACAGATCAAAAGGCTTCATAGAAGAGGGTCCATGAGCCCTGCGATGTCACTGAGGAAGTTTATTTCAAGAAATAAATCAAAATTTCATGATACGTCTTCCCGATAATACATCACAAATCTTCTATGCATTTCAGCCTGAAATAAAAAATATTTTTTCGAATTTCAGTGACTTGATAACACCTTTTCAGTTTTTAGAAATGGTAACCCAAATGTTTATCTGAGTAGATTTTAACATTAAGATTAGAATTTGTACTCCTTACGGTATACTCAGGGCGGAACTTAAGATAAGGAGGGGGGATGTAACACCCCCTATAGAAATAATTTGATGGGCAATTCCAATTTTGACTACTTCGTCGGGCCAAAAAATGGCCCAGTATTGTAACAACCATCTTTATCTTTATGTTTTTGTTTCTTCGCAAAAAGACCAAATACTTTTGAAAATGTTTTGGATAACATCATAGTTTTTAATAGTTCTTTTTAAAAATCATATTAATCCATGGCCGTACTAGCACCCTCCCCCTCCGTTGGCCGGATACCGATCCTAATCGGGAAGAAATGTAGAATGTCGGGTGCACTTGTATCCTAGTATCAGAATATATCTCAGTCATGTCCGACTCAGCTAGATATCCGAATCATATCCTCCCAACCGCCGACTCGGACAGCATACTTCAGTACTTATGTACTTGGGCACTAAGTCGGGCAGAGATGTAATATGTCGGATGTACAGTTTTAATCGGAGAGACATCTTAATCATGCCCGAATCGTTGTATCTGTATATCAGAATCATGTCCTCCCGACTCGGCATCATGCTGACGACATCATACTTGGGCACTTAGTCGGGCAGAGATTTAAAATGTTGGATGTCTGTATGTGTTATTTAATTAGATATACATCTCATTCATGCCTTAATCGTCTAGATATCAGAATCACCTTCGAATCGGCACGATGCTGAATGGGCTCGGGCATGTCTGCATGTCGGGTTGGTCAACTCCAGGGGACGTGTATTCAGATATATGAAAGATGCCCGCCCACACACGTTTAAAGTCAAGAGCCCTGATGATCGTGGACTCATTTTGGGCATCAAAAACTAGAAATCTTCCAGGGGCTGCGCCTTTGACCCTATCATGAACCCAACAATTCTGGTTTGGGTTTTAAGGGGAAATTTTTCCTCTGCCTGACAGTGTTTAGAAATGGTAACCCAAATGCTTATTCGAGTAGATTTAAACATTAGAATTAGAATATTTCTTCTTTTGTTCAACTACATTTCGGATTTTTGTGTTGATTTTAAGCCAATTTGGGGCAAAAAAAAATCTTTAAAGTAGGACTTCACCCTTGAGCCGTATAATTTTACCCAATTTTTTCAATTTTCAGAGGAAATTTCTCGTCTGCCTTATCAGACTCTAGCATTAGACATGTTAGAATTTTACAAAAATATTTAAAAAATGTATTTATATCAATTACATTTTGGAATAATGTCTGTTTGTGAAGATTTTTAGCTATTTTGAGGAATCAAAACAAAAAATCTTCAGACCATGGTTTCATTTATATGAGCCCCAGCATAATGTTGCCCGAATTTTCTCAGTTTTCAGGAAATTCTTCCTCTGCCTGTTTAGAAATGTTTTGACCCTATTATGAATTCAACAATTGTGGTTGAAGTTTTAGGGAAAATTTCTCCTCTGCCTGACAGTTTTTAGAAATGGTATCCCAAACTGCCAAAAAAAAATGTTAATTTTTGTCGGGCAAATTTGACTTACACCTTGGGCTCGAAGTCAAGTTACGCCTTTTGAATATGTTGGGCACGTAGGCAGGTATGCAAGAAAACATTTCTCAGCAATCTCAAAAACCACCGTCCTGCAAATTTCTGGTATTTTTTTTTTCTGCAATAAAATGATGAAACCTGAAATAAAATTTCAGATGAAAATTTGTAAAGAGAACATTGACCAAAATTTGATTTTTTTTTCTCACTAGGCCTTATGTAAAAATTAGAACATGCATGACGTAATTAACTAATAATTAGGGCCTGTGTATTTGATGATGGCAGGAACAAAGGACGGAACTGTTTGAAATCGAAGTCATCTGTGACATTTTGTAATGCCAGTTTTTCATGGGGCAATGACGGCGCCAGGTACCACTAAATGGGGAGGGGGAATTGGCCCAAAACGTTTTGTGGGATAACACCCTTGTGATACGAAAATAAACTGTTGGAATTTTGTCCCTGTCCTAATATCCATAAACAGTAGGCCTACAAGTGATTCTGCAAAAACCTTTCAGTGAATCATGTAGCTACCTCATCCTGACAGTTTCTCCTCGGATTTGGACGAAATAAAATTCGATCTTGCCACCCCACAGTCCCCCGTGGCGCCGCTATGGGGGGCATGAGACACCTATTATTGCTGTCCTCACCCTCAGCGACGCCATTACTGGAAAAAATGTAATGATCATGTGTGCTGTGTTTGTGGATGTGTACGTATAGGGCCGAAATTCTCATCTCGAAAGTGGAGGGGGACAAAAGTGGGGGACAAGAGGCAAATTTTCCCGCAAATGTACTGATCCCCCCCCCCCGCCCACGGGAATTACGGTCCTGGGTACGTGAACGGGCGTGACCCAACAATGATGCCCTGGCTTCACGCAGTCCACCGGTGGGGGTGGGATTTCAACGTGATTCTCTGCGTCCTCGTAAAAAGTTTCACCAGGGCCTGAGATTTAGGACAAATTGTTTTAATGTTTCCTGTTCATTACGCAGGTAAATTGACTAGCTCTTTAACTGTTTAAATTTAGATCAATGGCAACATGGTCTCACTATGGAACTATTTCAGTTAATAGCTCCATGGTCACGAACACGAAGATTGACTGTTGTAAATAAGTCTGGATATCTTTTTTTAACTAAACATTATGTAATAAGAAAACAAAGATATCAGGTGTCGACAACATTTTAAATATTCATATACTTGGCACAATTATCAACAAACCGCAACAAGTAGGGTCAAGTAAAACCACATGTTTATTTTACGACCGGAGTTATCATCAACTGGCTGGTGTAAATGTGCTATTGTAGTCTTGCTCGCACACACATATTATATGCCTGCTGCTGGTTGCATTCACGGGTCTTGTAAAGTAACTTATATACCTTGAACATTTACTGTGGAAAGTAAAGCCGGAGAAGTCATTTTTCTTCAAATTTTGAAACCCACTATTTGGTTTGGAGATTATAACCCAGATGAATAACACTGTGTTGGAATATAAGGGAAAACTAATTTGGTGAGTTCGAATTATTCTTATTTTTTTAAAGTTTTGATAATGATATTGAGAAAAGTACCGTCCCGATAGTGCTAACAATACATACCGTACCACTACCGTGGAAGGCGAATTACGTATAATTTGAGATGCAGATTTTTCAGGTTTAGCCTTAGGACTTGGAAGTAGCTCCAAACGAAGTGGTTTAAATGAGTACAGGATTTGCACAGGCCATCAAAATGTAAGTTGGTGCATTATTCTGTTCTGACAAGTAGGCAAAAACACTTAAAAGTATGGAAAGTGGGGAGGAGAAAAACTTCAGTCTTCACTTTAAGCTACATGCATGAGTTAACATCCATTGATATACTGCACTACACTATTTCTTGGACGAAAATTTTGTGATGAGGGACTTGAGGAACTTGATGTGGTGGTGGAGGTGAAAGGGGAACAGGCCTGTAGCCAGTATGGGGTCTGGGGACCATGCCCCCTTGCGAAGGAATGTTTCACCCCTTGCAAACAATTCAACGAAACAATGTAACACAAGGGCATATGGAGAATCTGCCTGCAAGTGCCCCTCTTTAAATTTGTGTGCCCCCCCCCCCCCCCATGCATATAATCCTAGCTACGGGCCTGAAGGGGAGGTGTTTCAGGAATAATGCACTTGTCAGTTGTATAACTCATCCCTACTACCCTCAACAATGTCAGTCAAGGGTGAGTCATTGACATATGAAATAGTGACTCACATGTGCATCATTGTACCAAATTGTCAGTCACCAGAGTGACTCTGGGGTGGGTCAATTTACTTCAGACCCATTGACGTTGTACAGAGGTAATTGATTTGGAATAAGTTATTTCACAAAAAAAGTCAGTCACCTGAGGGGTGAGTCAATGTACATGTTTTGTCCACCCACCTTGGTGCAATGACTCACCTTTGACTGACATTGTCGGGGGTAGTAGGGGTGACCCATACAACTAACAAGTGCATAAATTGTACGTTTTGTCCTTGTTCGGGGGTGTAGGGGAGAGTCTCACAATTGACAAGTGCATAAATTAACCATGCAAGGTCCCTTGGCTCTCCAGTTTGTCAGATAAAAGGTTTTTAAGGATTCTTGGGACCCCTCCCCACTTTCCAGACACTGCATGCATACCACTGGATACTTACATGCTATGTTGTGCACTTATACCTTATTGACTAATATTGGTGCTAATTGACATAAAAGAAATTTACTTTTGTAGTTTGTGATGGGAATCCATCATTTTCATCATGAATAATCATTCCTTAGATTTCAAAGTAAATCTATCCTCCATATAACTATGGTGTATTTGCTTTTCTGCCCTTCCAGGAAATTACAATAAATGGAAAATTGGATAAATGCAAATTGTTGTAAGATACATTTGATTAAGTTTTCAGTCTGTAAATTTTGTCGATTATGATGCAAAATTGGCCCCTGGAGATTAAGCCATGCACTGCTTATACCGTACATAGTGGCGTAGCCAGAATTTCCAACTGGTGGGGCAAGGAACAGAAATAAACTGACAGGATGCAAAGGATGGCCCCTGCCGACAAACGGTACTAATGTTGAACCAATAAAAATGGAATGTTGAAGAATATTGGTAGGACGATCACCCCCTCTGCCTACCCTTTGGCTATGCCACTGATTACATGACTATTTACAGTATCATGAATATAGGGGCAGTGGCGGCGTTTTATTTTCAACATTGGGGGAGGAACCCAGACAAAATCAAATGGGCCATATAGGCTAATATAGGCCTAAGGCTTAATTTTTTAGAGGGAGTCATAAGCATGATACCCTCAACAAAATGATTGGGGGAGGCGACATGTCCCCCTCCCCAGATCGCTGTCACCATGACTCTATCTCCAGGCTTACTGCGAAAGGATGTGGGATATTTTATGGAGACCTGGTTGAACCCCACAGAGTCTGAAAAGTAAAACATTGACAAGAGAAGATTTTTTTTCTTTGCTTATTTAGAAATTCATGGGAAAATCACCAAAAGCAAACAGTGCCAACCCAAAGAATGAAAAAAAGAGTAGCCTGGTCCAAGACCTCTATAAAAGGATTTATGAGATTTCTTTACCCCACTTAACACCTACTAGGTAACTCTATTGTGTTTCAAAGAGATTAGTGTAATCCACTTTAACCTTCCACAAAGAACTTTAAACACAATTCCAATCTGCCCATTAATCAGAGTTGTAAACATTGATCTTATCCTGGCATATGCACAATGAGGCAATGCATGAATAATACAATATTACAACAATAGCTTTGAGATAGGTTTGATGAATACAACTATTGTAGTTTCTAACAGTAAAGTGTGGCTGTTAACATTTGTTGATGGTTGTAACTACCATTTCTAAATTGTGTCATCCAGCCACAAAAATTCCCTCATTTTCTGTTTAGAATGTTCTTTCATTTACATAAAATGTGTTTCAAATGTTGTCAAAGTTGAATATTTTTATGCAAATAGAAATAAACATAGTGAAATAAGTCTTAAAAAATATCCTCACAAAATAATAATGAGCTGTACAATGTGACATAATGCCACATGGTTTATATTTACAGTATATGTATCATTCAATCATTGTCACTAACAGAAAGGGCTAGATGATTACCTTTTTTGAAATAATAAATATTTATGTATGTCTAAAGAATCTTTGAGACAGTATCCAATCCACTGGCATAACGGCTATGCACTCTAGGATGCCAGAACGCCGGGCACCCTGACCAAGCAAAATACAAAAATGAGGATACAAGTTGTGCCCATACAAAAATAATCTGCCATAAATAATGCTAATTTCGCCCCAGCCAGGGGGCACCTAAATAATCATACTGCCCTCCATACCAATTTCACCCCAGCCAGGGGGCACCTAAATAATCATACTGCCCTCCATACCAATTTCACCCCCACTAAGAATACATTTTTTTGCCTGCCCAATTATTTTTCTTAGCTAAATGTGTCTCAGAATCATACTTTTAGACCTCATAGCTGCTAAAAACGCTTTAGCTTCAGGGGGAAAATCCCCCAGGACACCCACCACTATAGGGCCCCCTGGCCCCCAGTGTTGATTACTGCTCACTGTTTAGCCGCTTACGCCACTGATTCAATCCATAGCATATCGCTGTGCACAAAATTAGGTCATGAACAAAAATCTTCAGCTGCAATCAGTGGCGTTGCCAGGATTTCCATATTGGTGAGGCAAGTAAGAGAAATAAACAGACAGGGTACAAAATATGGCCCCTGCCGACGAATGGTACTAATTTTGAACCGATAAATATGGAATATTGAGAAATCTTGAGGAATGGTGCGTGGTGGGGCGATCGCCCCCTCTGTTCACCCTTTGGCTACATCACTGACTGTGATTGAAAGGGCAACCCCATGATATACTAAATAAAATTCAAGCAGGTTTAGACCAAAAATATAAGTTGCTATTATGAGTAGGGGCTGAGCTTCCCCCAAACATCCTTGTTAAAAAGGGTTGGGAGGTTTTCTTTCTTTTTATTTGAGTTCTATTTCTCTATCTTGAAGCATTTTGAAGCAGAAATTTGAAAAACAGAGATGAACATGAAGAACATGGCAATGGAGAACATGTACTCCTATGATGTCACAAATTTGCAGAATTTGTCAAACAATTTATACAAGAAAAAAACACCACCCAAATACTGGATTTACAGTAGGTGTTCACTGTGACAAAATATCAAAGTGAAAAGATTGGCAAACATTACTATAGGCAGTACGGCACTTTAAATCATTTTATTTAACCTTTTTATGGGTAATGCCTTCAATGTGTGTTGGAAAATATAAGGTCATGTGCAGACAGCAGAAAATGTTCAGAGGGTAGAGCAATTTTACCAGGGGGCACACTTCCATATGTGAGGTATATAGACATGTATCGCCCAAGCAGGTGCTCTTTTTGCATCATTTTCGTAGTGCAAGTGCCTTTTTGCATCATTTTCATAATGCAGGTGCCTTTTTTTGCATAGTGCAGGACCCATAGGGTGCCTTTTTTTTGCATAGTGCAGGACCCATAGGCATAGGAACTGGGGAGGGGCCATGTGCCTACATATGACCTACATAGTGCCCCCTTAACTAAGTCAATTTTTTACCATTTAACTAGTTTTGTAGCATATATTGTGCTTGCCCCCCCCCCCTTCCCCTCCCCCTCCTCTTCCAATGAAGAACATAGCATGTGCCTACACCAATGGCAGGTCCCAAAAAATGCTGTTTTACTCAATTTCATACTGCTGACCCATTTTTACATTATTTTCAATGAATATTTAATGCTGCAGTTATCAAAATTCAGATGATTGCCTTAAGATCACCGTCCATTAGATGAGGCAGTCCAGCTAATGGCAGGGTTCTTAACCCCTTGCCTCAGTTTATTAAATGTTGGTCCCACTGATGACCAGGGCTCCTCGCTCCTTGCCTAGTTCTTTGGTCATTTCCCGAAAAGGGCAGGGTTAAAACCTAGTGTTCATCCATTTCTGCTGCCTGATCAAAAACCAATGTGAAGGAGGATGAGCATAGGTGGGATTTACCTACCAAATGAGATCTCCATGGCAGTGCAATAAAGCTTCAGCTTTCTAATCTAGCGTCCCGCGTTCGATCCCAGTGGGTCTCAACCAGTGCTCCATGACTGGTTAATAAAATGGCTGTGGGTGTCTTGACATAAATACTCCAATGGAGGTCTGTTGGGACCTTATAAACCTTGGTAAACCAAACCAAATGGAGGGGGAGGGGGGAAAATTTAAAATTCGGGGGTGGAGGAATCACAAAACCATGATCAAAACTAGTACTATGTAAAACCGAGATGCCAAAAAAAATCACTGTACAAAAGATATAAATTCAGAAAAAAGTGGGAGGAAGGGGGAGGAGGGGGCTGCTCTCCCATTTCCTGCCTATGAGGGAGAGTATTAGGAAAAAGGTGCTTATCATTAAGATTTATACATTTGTATTGCCCTTTCCAAGTTACATCTCGTACAGCTCCCATAAACCTACACAATAATATTAGTTTTTACTCTCCTAGCAACAGCTGATGACTAATTAACGCCGACTCTTGTGTCCTTAAACAGTTCAACATGCACAAGTTTTCAAAATAGTTGACATATTACTGTTTTGATTTCTTTTTGGTCAGACTGTGAGAACCCTGAATTGTTTCCCGTTATCCTTCAGAAAAGCCTTGTTAGAGGTGATTGAACCTGTAGCACTTCCTTCTTCAGGAACTAGGTGCAATTGTTACGAGAATTTTCCATTTGTGCAATTAATTTTGCTTTGTTTTGTATATGCCTGTTTGTGAAGTTTTTATCTTTGGCGCTACAACAGGAATTAAAAAATTAATGTTGCAATTAGTCTGAACATTAATTTGATTAATGAAATTTGTGTGTTGGAAAATATAAGGTCATGTGTAGAGAGCAGAAAATGTTCAGAGGTTAGAGCAATTTTACCAGGGGGGCACTTTCCATATGTGATGTATATACATGTGCCACCCAAGCAGATGCCTTTTTTGCATCATTTTCATAGTGCAGGTGCCTTTTTTTTATCATTTTCATAGTGCAGGTTCCAAAAAATGCTCTTTTACTTAATTTCATACTGCTGGCCCATTTTAAAAATATTTTCTTTGAATATTCAATGCTGCGGGTATCAAAATTGTATAATTTTATACTGCAGATACCAAAAAATTTGCCTGTATGGTTTTTGGTTGATGGGTGGCACACCCCTACGACTTGTAATATGAAGTACCCCTCCCCAGGAAATTTTAGTTGGTTGCTATTATCTTGGGTGCAAGTTGATTAGAGTAGGGACTTCCAAATCCCTGATGAGAGGCAGAAAGGGAGTCGTTGCTTTTGGGAAAGTGCTGGCCAGTTACTGATAAAGGGGCCCAGAAAATATTACATCATTGCTAGATATTTGTCTCTGGTTTCTTTCACAAAATTGATGAATAACCCAGGGGCTGAGTGATGTAATATTTAAATTTTGGATAAAATGCCTTGTTTTCTTTCCAGCCTTAATTGAAGCAAATACCAGCTACAACAGATAGTTCCCATTTGTTGCAGAATAGCCTGTCCAATGGAATCTCAGGGTCTTTATTTCGCTTTTGTTTCTGCTCTTCTTCTTGTTTTATTTTCATCTGCCAAAGCAAATCCAGTCAGCACAGCTGAATTCAATAATGGTAAGTCTTTATTTCATGAAGAAAATAAAATTGTAATTTATAAAATTATGTTAGATCTTTTAAGTCTTTATTGCCGAAAATACAGTGGAATTTGCTTTTCTCTTAATAGCTAACAGATTTTTTTTTTTTTTGGTCGGAAGCTTGGTTATGATTTTTTTTTTTGTATATTGTAAGAACTTAAATGCGAATAAATTGTGGGGAATCAGACAAAAGAAAGTTTCACTAGCTGTACCCAAAGGAACAAAATTATACCAAAATAAATTGTTAAATTTGTTAACTTGGAATTGCAAATAATTTGATCTTCAGCAGGAATGATTCAAGCTTAATGAAATTTGAACGATGATATTTTGAAAATGGAACGAGCCTTTTAGGAGGGTTATTTTCACTGGTTTGTTTCTTCTGAGCAGTCAGTGTGAAATATAGGGATAAACCACTGTGTCCTGTATTTATGTCTCCTTGAAGAAGTTTGAAAATAAACTTTTAGGTATATCTTGTCTAAAAAAGTCATAACTTCTCCAAAGTTTGATATAGATGTCATACACATGTTGATCAGAGCATGGAGATAGAATTCTCCATACTTGATATAGATGTCATACACATGGAGATAGAATTCTCCATACTTGATATAGATGTCATACACATGGAGATAGAATTCTCCATACTTGATATAGATGTCATACACATGGAGATAGAATTCTCCATACTTGATATAGATGTCATGTTTATCAGAGTCTGGAGATAGAATTATCCATACTTGATATAGATGTCATATACATGTTGATCAGAGCCTGTTGATCAATCAGAGTTTGGAGCATGGAGATAGAATTCTCCATACTTGATATAGCTGTCATACACATGTTGATCAGAGCATGGAGATAAAATTCTCCATACCATGATCAGAGTGGAGGACATATCATAAAAGATACGTTACTACAGTTGGTTTAAGCTTGAATCCATTTTCAGCCTGAGCTTACATCTTTCCTACGCACTGACTGACTGGAACGATTTGCGGCTTCCTCTTGATTATAAGTGTAGGTAGAAGGAAGTTCACTTCCTCCGCTTAGTGGAATTCTTAAAGGTGTGTTTGGCACTCACATTTTCTGAACAATATGGTATTTAAAAATTAGGGTCCAACTTAGAATTTTCCTCACAACAGCAGCGTAGGAAGATTTTTGATATAGGAAGGGGGGGAGGGGTCAGATTTTATTTTTATCCCAACAAAAAGCTACCAAAATATATGAGTCTCTTATCACTGTCCAAAAGTTTTTTGTAAATGTGAAGAGGGGGTGGGGGGGAGTCGTTAAAGTATTGGAAATTTTCCCAAAAATGAATGAAATTTCCATGGTATGAAGGAAATTTCCATAGTATGAAGGAAATTTCCATAAATTGAAAAAACATCTTAAAAATTAGATTAAATGTCCCAAAAATGAAGGAAATTTCACGAAAATTGAAGCAAATTTTACACAGAATTCTAATAACTTTACCAAATTTAGAAATAATTGTACCAAAATTTACAATAATTGTACCAAAATTTGCCAGATTGTGAAAATTTTACGAAGTGTTGCCAGATTAAAAAAAAAAATTACAATAATTTTATGAAGATTTCCAAAAACTTTAACATGCCCGGGAGGGTAAAATCTCACCAGGAGCAGCCCCCTTCCCCTGTCCCCCAACTTTTTACACCTGTTGATATAGCCACCTATTTCGATAATTACCATTTGCCTCCTCTGGAACCGAAAACTGAATATGCCACTGTTGAAGAGTCAGATTCCCTTCACATCTTTTGTTTTTCCAAAGAGAATTTTTGTAAAATTTCCTTCAATTTTGTAAAATTTCCTTCAATGTATTAGAGAAATTTCCTGCATTTTTGGAAAGTTTTCTGACGTTGCTAATTTTTCCATAAATTTTCGATAATTTGATGAAATTTACTTCTTCTACGATTTGACAAATAATTTTGGGATATAAGAGGCTCGTATACATTTTTATAGGTTAGTTGGAACAAAAATCAAATCTGGCCCCCAATGTGAAATATTTTCCTACACTGCTGTATAGAGTATATGTGTTGTGTTTCTTTAATTCATTTTACAACTTACAATCCCACTCAGTGGCGGGCGGTAGCCACTCTGGTTTAAATATTGAATAAACACTGGTCTGCAGACATCCTCCAAAAAGATAGATTTTAGCTGGAATTATTATTTATCAAAGCAAAGAAAAACAAACTTCTGAAATGTGTGGCTGCTAGACTCAATTGTTTGTCTGTATGACCACTCCAATGAGAGTGAATGGTGCTTTGAAGTGCGTGTGAGATCCTCCATGTGTATATCATTAAGCACTAATAATAGCAATATAAATATGCATCAGGCTTTCAATGGTTGCTAAATTTTGGGGAAGTATTCTGCAACTGGTGAAGTGAAGTTATAACTAGAGTGGATCATAAAGGGGTTATGAAAGTCATCCATACACAAGAAATAATTCCAAAAAGCTTCTGCAATTCAGAAAAAGGGGGGGGGGGGGGGCCTGAAAGGGGATACCCACATTTTTTGGATCATTGCCTAAATTAAACCACTTTTGTTACCTCCCATAATGACGTAGATGAACATGGTGTACAACAGGATAGAACAATCCTTTAGAAAAAGTAAAATAATGTAAAAAGTCCAGAAAAAGTATGTTAAATGTAATGAGGTGAAATTGTTGCTCTTTAGAATAGCCTCTTAACTGTAATTTATTTTTGAAGATATTTTAGGCCATCACCTTTTTCACTTCATTTGTCAGAATGATCATCCCTTCTTTATTTTTGTGGCACATTGGTTTGTTCAGAGGGAGGGAGGGAGGGGGGAGGGGAAAGATCAAGAAAACTGATCAGAAATTCATTTTCAAGGTTCTTTGGACCCTATTTTTTTTGTATTTCTTGACATGACAATTTAAAGTTGGACCCCTCCCACCTTTTGAAGGATGGCTTTGCTACTACAACTTATTAATACAAAATATAATATTTTGACTCAAAAGTTCTAAAATTTTGGGAGCAGGATACTTTAGCAGGGGTGTAAGACAGCCTTTCAGATTGGAGTTGCCCAGATAAATATCTGGATCTTTTAGCATATCTTTCTGGACCTTTTTACCATTTTACCATTACCATTTGACTTTTTTGGAGGGTTGTACAACTGTGTCGACTACCCTGGCTACACCCATGTTTAGAGTACTAATTTAGGTTTCTCTTTGACTATATTATGGGCAGACGATCTCCCCTCCCCTCCTTTTCCCCCCTCCTTCCCTCCCCCGGCCTATATATCAAACCAAAATGTTCCATTTACTAAAAGCAGGTCTCATCCACCATATGCCATTGAGCTTCAGGCTGTATCATTGTATACATTAAGTTACAGCATGCAGCTAATAATACAGGTTCTCAAATATCTGATAATTCTGTATTGAGCAATCTAACAACCTCAAAGTCAGTCTGAAAGTTTGAAACACATCAATAACATTCAGCTCTATTGTTTTTGCTTGATTCAACACTAGTTTGTATTGTGCAGGGACTACCAGTTAATGACAGGAGGGGCATGACCTAGCCTTATGGATGTCTATCATGTTGTCATATAGCACCCACTTTTGACTGGGTTAAGTTCTGAGGCCAAAAGGTGCTTTTTCTAGGAGAGGTCCTGTCAGCAGTTTATAACATATCAAATTTTAGGGCTTTTATTCTTTTTAAGACCTGAAATTTGTAATACATATTTGAGGTTGTACTATGAAAAGTGGTATCGGTGTGCAGCCCATCAATCCCAAACCATACCCACAGTATGACAGAGGTTTTGGTACCTGCAGTATGAAGTTATACATTACTGATACCCGCAGCATGAAAGAAGTCAATGTGCATACCTGCGGTACCAACTATTCAACTAAAATATTGTTAAGATGGACCAGCACAAGGAAATTAAGAGAGTAAAACACAGTACATAAAATTAACAGAGTAAAACACAGCACAATGAAATTAACAGAGTAAAACACAGCACAATGAAATTAACAGAGTAAAACACAGCACAATGAAATTAACAGAGTAAAACACAGCACAATGAAATGAACAGAGTAAAACACAGCACAATGAAATTAACAGAGTAAAACACAGCACAATGAAATTAACAGAGTAAAACACAGCACAACAAAATGAACAAAAAAACAGACATAAAATAAAGCAACATTTTTAACAGGACTTGCACTATGAAAATAATGGGAAAATGACACCTTAACACTAAAACACAGCAAAATGATTACAAAACTGCACACAATGAAATTAACAGAGTAAAACACAGCACATATATATATAAATAGCACAATATATAAAACACAGCACATAAATGAACAGATAAGATATATATAATGGATTATATATATAAAACACAGTATGTATGTATGTATGTATGTATGTATGTATGTATGTATATATATATATGTAAATATAACATTTTACTTGCATATATATAAATAATATAAAATGACATATATAAATGATTAAAAATGCATGTATATATATATATATATATATATATATATATTATATATGTGAATATATATAGATTAAATATGTTGCAGAAAAAAAGAGCAACTTAAATAAAAACTTGAAAAAGCAAGATGTTTTAGTCATTGTGTGTAGTACAAGTCATATTTTGTTTTATTTTCTAATAAATTAGAATTAGAGAGACAAAACTTATTCCCAGAATACTGAATTC